>JANHGO010002628.1:0-29419 GCA_024606505.1 Aquila spilogaster
AGGGCTGAGAGGAGCATTATGTGTCTCCCTGGATGCAAGCGCATTAACACAGTGACATGGAGCATAACTCTCAGCCTGGAGAGGGGGGGGGGGGGAGAGAAAGAATGATAATTATCCCCCTCCCCATCTTTCCTCTCCTTTTCCTTTGTGTTGGGCTAGCAAGCCGAACACGACCTGCTGGAAGGCCCAAGGCAGGCTATTAGTGACCTCTGAGCATTGACAAGGTGGCTACACTCTTAAAAGCCCAGCTCTCCATGTCAGGAGGGTCGCAGGAGCCCGCAAAAGGAGCCTTAAATGGTCCAGCAAACACTTCAACCTTAAAGACACCTGGAAGGTTGCGACCAATTTAATGTAGATGAATCTGGCATAAAGAGGGCTCTTTTGAATCCATAGACAAAAGTTTTTTTGTTTTTTTTTTTTCCTTATTCTTTTTTTTTTCCACATTGTTTTTTCACAGATCTTAGCATAAGAGATACTGGAGAAAGAGACTTGATTCTGGAGACCACTTCTGCACTCGCTGAGCAGATGTGGTGCCAGGCAGCCTCAAAGGCTGTGGCTTTTCATTAGGAAAAGTAAACAGGTTTGGAAAGAAGAAGGGACATGTATATACATACCTTCCAGGGATGTCTGCAAGCATCAACACACTAAGAGGTTTCAAACTCGGATATATTCCAAAATGTGTGTGTGTGTATGTAGAGATATATATGTTATATGTAAGAGGACTCTTTGGTTTGGGGTTTTTTAAATACTCTAGCTACATAAGGCTATTCACTGCTGATGCCCGCTGGCAGATGTGCCCCACTTCCTCACTTGCCAGCCGTGGAGTTTATCTGTTGGGCTGGTGTCTGGCACTGGTTGCTGCCATGGCAAACCATCACCGAGTGGGCCCATCACTCACAATGGATTAGAAGGCTTCGCAGTCAGCTTGGGAGAGCTGCTGGGAAATGTTAGGCACGGTGGTTTGGTTTTCCCACTCTCCTCACTTGCTGCTGTGCAACCTCAGCACTCAGGTGCATGAGGTTGCCTTGGCTGCACTGAGTCCTGGCATGTTTTCCCAAGGAAATTCCTTCTGCCCCTCCTCAACCTCTCACAGAGAGGAGGTGCAGGTTGCAAAGAGGGCAGTCTGTGCATAATGGGGATGAGCCACCCACCCCCAGTGCTCCTCTGCTCTCGAGGAACTAACAGGTTTTCAATTTTTTGGTTGGGTTTTTTTGGTTTTGTTTTTTTTTTTTTTTTTTTTTTTTTAACATCCCTTTAAAAAAAAAAAACAAACCACAACACAAAACCAAACCTCCCCCCCCCCCCCAAAAAAAAACCAAAAACAACCAAACAACCAACAAAACTAAAAAAAGCTGTATTAGAACCCAGGAGAAAATTGAAGCAACTTGTGTTGCCACAGATGATCTTTCTGGCATTCACCACTGTTTGTGTGTAAGTAACAGTACCTAATAAAAAGGATCTATCAAAGCTGTGTGTGGAAGAGGAAATATGGTGTTACTGACCATGCAACAAAAATTCCCTGTACCTGAAATGAGCTAATTCTTTTAGACCACAGTCTGCCAGTTAATTCTTTGGAGGTTACAATTTAAATAGCTTTTCCTCCACGATCTGCGTGTGCATGTCCCTCAGAGAGGATGCAGAGAAAGGCTGGTAAAAGAAAGATTCAGAAGCTGTAGTTTAGTGTTGCCAGGAGATTCTTCTTCCCTTCTGTGTGCCTGAAGCTTCACTAAGCAAAAAGACTGAAAAGCAACCTTTAAAAGTTGGCCTTATGGAAAGAACTCAAAAAATCAGGTGATAAAGAATGCTACAGTAGTTATACATAAAAATAACAAGAGGCAAGAAGAATTATCTAGAGGAATCTGAAGAACTAAAATTGATGTGATGAACAATGAGAAACGTTGGTGGAAACATATGACTGCAAAACAGTCTCTGTATCTCTAACTTCTCTGTTACTATATAAATCTTTATTTTAAGATATTAGAAATATGTAGGTGAGTGGGAGGTTAAAATCAAACAGGAGATAGAAAAAGATTTATTACCCATGTTCTTTCTTCCCTACTACTTGGGTTTAGATTTGACTGAACAGTTAATTACTTGCACTGCTGCCTTGGCAAGCAAACCAAGGAGAACAATAAACTTGAAGCATCTCCAAACTCTTGTTTAGCATGTGATCATTTGCTAGAGTAAACAGCCTTTGCCATGAGACCCAGGTATAGTTTTGTTAAGGATGTCACAGCTTGGTTTCTCTGATTTAGCATCGCATGCTGTGAAATTTCTTCTAGAGATTTGATTACACTTGGCAGTAACACAATAAATGCGTAAGAGTAGTGTTGCACCAAAGCTACGGAATATTTCAAATTCATCCACGAAGCTGAAGGAGATTTTACTTTAAGGCTCTCTATCAGACACTGTGATCTGATGAAAATGCTGTCTGCTGCCAGAAAGGATGGTCCCGCGTTCCCCCAGCTTGCCTATTCCCACCACCATCACCTGTACCAGAAGTGGTATTTGCAGGGTGAGTCAGATCACCATGCAGCTGCACAAATACTCATGCCTACCCAAAGGAGGAAGAAGAACATCCAGCTGGGGGTGGCAGGCCATACTTATGTCAAATTGAAGTGACTAGTACCACAGGCTAAAAAATGGGCAGGATATTGCTCTCAGCCTGCAAGGAGAAATCACAAACAATAGAAAATCTCAGCTGAGAGCACTGTGTGACCTTTCAAGTTAGCATGCTGGCAATAAAGTGTTTTGAAATGTGACCATCTGTTTTTGAATAGATAACTGGAAATTCAATTTATCATTCCCAAGCTCCTCGACTTACTGAGCACCAAATAAGTGATTACTTGCCCATTCTAAAACTATAAAGCATATACTCTGCTATACAGTAATGTCCCTTGTTTTTTGCCTGTAGCTAGGCACCGCCTCTGATAGTGAAAGAATGTCCCAGCTGCTACCTGCATTCCTGAACACCTAACCTGGCTAACCAGGAAGGACAGCAGATCAAAGGCCCCTGTACTGACTTCCCTCGCCTTTCCTTTTCTTTTCTTCAATTTTTGATCCACAGCAAGATATGAAGGCCACTGACAATCCAAGCTGAGAAATCTGTTTCGTATTTGAGTTCTTAGTTACAGCTGTTGATTTTTGGTGATGCTGAAATCCTACAAATCCTATTAATATCATAATTTCTGTTTATGAAAACAGAAAATTAAGCTTTTTACATGTATACTGAAGCGTTGCGGGTTTTTTTTACTACAAATGGAAAAGCTATGCTCCGTATTCTGTGGAAGAATTACTAACGATAATACATTATTATGGATCAGAAAATAAATTGAAGCTAAACTGTACAAAAGACATAAGAAAATAAAGGGGATCACAGGGCAAAAGAGAGAGGAAATTTCAGAAAGAGCAAGATCATTATAAGAATTTTGCCAGAATGAAACCAAAAGGATTTCCACCATGTGATTAAAATTTGAGTTTTACATGTAAGGATTAAATTTCCCAGAACAATCTTAACATCTGCAGCTCAAACACTTGCTGTACCTATTATTTTCAAGTGGAAACTGGAGATTTTCATAACTACTCAAAATCACATCTATTGAACATAGATTGTGTACACAGTTTTGCCTAGTACTAGCAAGAGGCTTTATCATGAAAACAACTAAAATACAAACTTCTATAATTTGATTTTTACTCAGTTCAACATAATGCCTTTTGTCAAACCATGTCACTTTTTCTGTCATTTATCATGTGACTATGTTCCTACTAGTGCCTAAAACAGAAATTACGTCAGTGTCCAAAGTCCACTCTGATCTACTTCTAGTATTTATCACCTTAGACTTGTCACATGTCCTTTCAGCTGCTAATAGCGAATACTCAAGTGGGGCCTTGGAGGTTCTCTTAGCAGGCAGAACACTGCTGCAAGCGAGCAGGCAGGGAGTTTGGGGGGTAGCGTGGGGTGGGCTGAGGAAATATCCAAGCAGTATAAATCCACAATAGCCAGGACGTTTGCAAGTCATGTCCACCTCATCCCGAGTGATGGAAGGGTCGTGAGCATTGCGCACCCCTGTTTCTCACCCCTGAGGCATTCCTTCTGGGCTGCTATTACGAGAGCAGGATAAAGAGCTCTTGGATACAAAAGATCCAAGACAGAAAGGAAATATGTTTCAGACTTGAAAGGAGACAGTCCAGGCCTAAGGAACTGGCTTTCTATTTTGATTCCTTCTGCCATCTGAAATAGCCATTCCCACTAATTCTCTTCAAATTCCTTCCAGGAGTCATCTGCTCAGTGGGCAGAGCCTCTCCAACTGCCTAAAAAAGTGCATATCCCATTGCATGAACTTCCCAGTTTTCCAGTACTCAATCATTCTCCTGAAACTTGGCCATTGTTTCCATCTTCACCCCTGCCCTGCAACATCTACAGATGCTTCCTGTAAAGCTGAGCAGTTTAGTTGCACCATTCAGGAACATGTAGATAAACTGGCTTTGAAGAATTTTGTGATATGTTTGCATGAAAGATGGTGTATAAAAATAAAGTGTTTCATTATGTGACCAGCCCAATCTGATCTAACCTCTTCACTTGTTGTCACTTGAATAGACAAAAGTCTCCTATTAGTGATAGTTATTCATAAATATGTATACACACACCTACATATATTTGTGTGTGTATATGTGTGAGCTGAGAATTATTGTATTTGAATAACATACTGGTGACTTTCCTGATGAATCAGGCAGAGAACCCAGGGCTTTGTTCCTTCAGTGATATTCTTTTCTTTGGGGTAAAAAAAAAAAAAAAAAAAAGAGTTTTATGAAAAGAAGGGAAAAGTATGACTATACTGTCATCATTCCCCCTTTCCCACAGCTATAGAGTTTCTCAGAATGTGTTGAAATTTCAAAATGGGAGGTAAACATGGATAATGTTTGGAAAATGTCATGATTCTCTTCAGCACTCCTTCATATTTTTGTGGGCTTGCTCACTGATCTTAGACCTCTGTTCATATGAATTCACCAAAGAATGATGCAAGTATGTTGAATAGCAGAGAAAAGTTGATGACATTTTAGAAACACGCCGAATAACCATTTATTCTCCCATGTGCAATATTTAACAACTGCTTTTTAATACGAAGTATTGACTGTTCTGTCAGCTTCAGGAATGTCTCCAACAAACAGAAGAACCATTGTTAAGAAACAATTGAGTGAAAGAAAGAAGAAATGGATCATCTGAACTCTTAGACTGCCCTCATTGCAATAGCAGGTCCCAGGCCTTGCAGCTTTCTTTCTAAACAAACACGTTTCAGCAATGGTTTTTCACTTTTACAGCAGACCACAGTTTTCCTTGTCACATTTTACTGGAAAAGTAATATCAGGCAAGTCTGCATTTCATCAAAACAATCATTTTAAGAAGGAGGAATATTCTTATCTATCTAACACAAACAAAGTGCTTATGAAGTAAGAATAAAATTGTACTGGAAAGAAAAAGAAAAGCACATTTCTGACAGTACATCAGAGTGACGGTGAGATGAGTTTTCTACTCAGTGAAGTAGCTACTGCACTGTAAAAGCACTTATGCCGGGGTTAAATAAGTTTATGGAATGCAGAGTTCTCTCCAGGTTGACACAGGGAAGGTTTGTATCTAATAATTCCCTGCCATCAGTGATATGATATTATGGATACGCCCACAGCACCTGCATAAGCTCTAGCACAGCAGGATACCCTCTCGCAGTGACCTTTTCATAATACTACACTGTATTTGCAGCCATTAACCATGTTAGTGTTGTTATGCAGCTGCTACGCTGCTATCTAGCGTGGGTGGCTCTCTAATGCTGGTTTTTTTAAGGGTCCTTGAAATCACAACAGGATAAATCTTCTTCAGGGAGAAAGTTCAACCACATTCTTTCAGCAAAAGGAAAGCCTTTCCTATCATACGGTCCTTGAACTCACAGTTCCCTGTCCTTCTCCCTCTGCCCTAGCTGACCCACAATGAGAACAAAAAGTGAAATCTCAGGTTTTCAGAACATTTCCTATTGCAACAGGAAGGGTTTTAAACTCCCTTCCACATTCCCTAGTTTCATCACTGCTGCAAGAAGAGGAGCTGGTTCAGCGTGGCATTAAGCAAACAGACACGCCGAGCCAAGCCGAAGATGCCGGTTTTATCTTGTGTGAACGGCCTGTGTGGCCAACAGGAATTTTACACCTGAAAAAACATCTGTGACACCACTGCTCTGCAGATCTGGACTGGAGGCAGGCCCGTGGCTCCTTCACAATAACAGGAAACACTGTCGTCAACAGGGAGCAGGCTGTGCCCGAGTGATCTTTTCTATACATGCTCTACACGGAACGTAAAGAACATTCCCTTGTAAAGTTTATTTGGACAGCAAAGGGTGTGGAAGGGCTGCACTAGACTCTCACGAGAAGCAAGGTGTCTTCAAATATCACTATTAAAGGCTGAAATTCTGTCTCTTAAAAGGCTTGGGCAAAAAGAAGGAAAAAAAAAAAATGAAGTGCTTTGCAGTTTGTTTACCATCACATCCCTGCTTGTTATGAAGCTGTGCTGGCCTATTAGAAAGACTGTGCCATCCCTCCTTTCAATGGAGCTTTTATTTTCACTTCTCTTCTTCCCTCATCCCACTGCCATAGCACGCTGGCCCTGCAGATCGGAGCAGAGCGGCTGTGCGACAACCCAGCCTTTCCCCACATCATCTCTTCCAGCTGATCCTTCAGGACAAGAGGTGGCACAAGCCGTCCCCCAGCAAGCAGCATGTAGGGACCCCCCCCAGCTCCCAGCTGCACAAGTGCCAGGAGAACTGCCTGCCCTGGGAGCTTGGACTCTGTGTGGCCACAGAGGTCTTTTCACAGGCAGCATAGTTCAATGTATTCAAGGCAGTCAAGGCTACAAAATATTGACAGCATTAACGTTTCTCTTCAATCCCTGTCTGTGCACTCACATCCTTTAATCTTATCAAAGGACAAAAAATGTAAGGATCTTTCTTCATGGAGATTACACACATTTTCTTTTAGGTAGTCCTTTTTTTTTTTTTTTCATTAAGGGACTTTCTTCAATTATCCACATTTAGTCACGTCACTATGAAATATGAATTAAAATTTATTTCATGGCTTTTTATAAAGGAAGTAGCCTGCCTGTCTTTTGTGCGTGTATTTGGGTGTTGGCAGCTAGAGGAAAATTATCAATGTGCTCTATGGCCTTGCTTAATATTTAACATTGTTTAACAGAGCTGCTGCAAGCAGTTGTGGAAGTGCCTATATACATAGTACACTTGTGACACTGAAGTCTGGACTAACCTTTTATACAGGAGTTTTGTACAGGCCAAATTGTTTGGCCATAGAAATTCTTACCATGAGATAACAGTGAAATGAAATAGGACATAGGAAAGTTTCTTTTTCCATAATCCTTGAAGTATTATGTCATTGTTTTGCTTACAAATCACTACAAAACATACTTTTGGAGTATTCCTGCATAAGTGGCATCTTTAATTGTTATGCCCTCTACATCAGTCTCCGGTGGTGATAGTTTTTTCTATGAGAGCTCTCTACTGTCCGAGCATCTCAGATATGTTTTGAACCATAACACAGAGGTCTATGAGCAAAGAAGAGGTCAGGAATTGCTGGGGTGCAACTTCGCCTTTGTTATACATATTTCCTATGGGGCTCATACTATTTGAGCCCTCTGTGTGGGGGCAGCAAGGGGTGCCTGGACTTCCTTGGGCTGGCTGTGGGTTTCTCCTTGCCATAGGAGCATAGGTTTTTTACTCTAGGAGTACATGCAAGTTTAAGTGCACCTTCCCTGAATTAAAAAAACAAACAAACAAACAAAAATTTTGTCTTTCCATATAAGCTTCTCTCTGGAAACTGAATGTCACCGCCCAGACAAAGCCAGTTACTTTCCGTGAATCCGAGCTACTCAAGTACCTGAAGAGTCACCGCCTGCAGGTAGCACGTGGCAGGGCTTTTTTGCATTCCTCTGAGCAGAGGGTGACCACGACACAGACCTGCTCAGGCCTTAAGCCACAGCTCCTTTATGTCCACCCAGGAAGAGAAGCACTGACAGAGCACCAAAATTCATGCTGTGAAGTCTGATTTTCAGAGATCTGGAAATATTCACATGTCAAAACAAGGCAGTTTAAGGTGCTTTTTGGAGTTAAAAGCATCATGCTATGCTGTTTGGTAGGGTACATATTATTGAGAAGCAGACAATTGGAAGGTACTCATCTCTCTTTTTAAGTTCTCCCAGGCCCTTCTTGACATTCTAATGCTGGGCATGACACCACCATGATCACAGAAATTACTTCAGGATAATTCAGAGGCTCCTGTGTTAGCTGGTCAGCTTGGGGACCAGAGGCAGTCTAGGCACAGGACTGTGAAGCCCAACACTGTCTGGTTTACCTCCAAACGTGGGCATACACTTGCACACCTAAAATGCACTCTATTGTGAACCCACACACCAGGAAGCAATAAGAAAGTTGTTTTTAAAAAAGTCTTTAAAGGAACTTGTTGACAGTCAGTAGTCACTCCAGTCAGTGTTGACTCAACAAAATTGGGTAAGAAATACTAGCTAAAATAGCCAGAGGACGTAAGGCTGAGTGCATAATTTCTGTTGGTCACCCTTAGCCTTTCTGAAAACCGTGCACTTACAGTTCAGTTGTGGCTCTAAGCCCCAGTCTTTGAGATCAGTTTGAAATTGCACTGATCCAGTGAGTTCAGTTTGGTGTCTGTACTACTTTCAGGGTGCATTGACAAGTAGTAAAGCATACCATTAAATCCTGCGAAATGCTTCCTCTGCTATGCTGGGTGAACCCCAAGAGCATCATATGGAGGGGACAACCACTGGGATATAAAGGAAGAGAAAAATCTGGCTGTTCTAGTCCATGATAGTCTCCTGTGTTCAAGACTGGAGCAGATGTAGAGCTAGATACCATCAGGTGGGGGAAGAGTTTATGTTATGAGAAATGGCAAAGGCAGCAAAGCTTAGCTAGTCTCATAAAATTGGAAGCCACACTCAGCTAAGGGGAAATTGTTCTTGTGTTACATATGAGACTGGGCAAACAGCAGGCCTGGATACAAATAATTTAAACCAACAGATGATGTTGACCCAAGTCCAAATTGGTATAAATTAACTATGAATAAAGTTAATCTGGAAATTACATAAAAAAATGAGTTGTTACATTCACCAGAATTGCAGACTCAGACAGCCCTTTCCTACCTGGTGATCATCCCATGCTTTCAACTTCACTTTCCATTCTCCACCATAATCTCTCATCTCCATTCACATTCACCAAAATTGAGCAGCTATTAACTGACTAAGGTAAAGTCATGTTTCCATTTGGGAAGAGGACTATATTTTGCTTAGCTCAAAACAGTTCATATCAAAATTTCCAAATCTTTCAGGTTTTTTCCTTTCTTTTTCCTTACATTAAATATTTCAATGTTTCCTGCAATTTGGGGCAAAGCAAATGTCAAAATTAGAACCTCTCCCCGTGGGTGGAGGTAGTGACGGGTCTTGTTCTCCTTAGAATAGCTGTGGAGGTTTGTATGCTGTAACACTTCAGGGAGTATAAATCTTTAAAATGCTGCAGGACATAACAAAAGATGTACACCTGACGGCTTTTGTGAACAAAAAGCCAAGGACGGTGTGGTTTAATGCTGGAGACTAAAGCTGAACTTCATCTTCATGACACCCTAAGGCTTTTAAAGCCTAGCTATCTTGGCTGCTGCATTCTACATCAACCGTACAAAATGCATTTCAAATTAAAAATAGAAAGAGCTGTTAAAAAGTCAGGGGATTTCCAGATATTAATTCTGTTTGGATTTTACCCTTCAATAATGAGGAATGGTTTGTAGTTTTATTGTCATTCCCAACTGACTGTATCTGAAATGCCTAGCACAGAAGTAAGTTTAGCTCTTCTGTAATAAGTTTCTAGAGCCAGCAAAATATGGGCATTATTCCCATGCCTACTTCTGCATATTTCCTCTTTGGCAACAACAACATATTTTATCCCATCTTGATTGCTAAAATGTCTCAAGTGAATTCATCTTAGTTAATGATGAATTAATTTCCTCTGTTTGACTCATCCCTGCGGTGGTGCATATCCATCACAGACTATTAGAATACCTAGTCAGATAAACCACAAGACAGGAAAACCCTCTGGTGTGTAAAATTTTAGCCATACCTCTTGGATTTGGGAAATCATACTAGAAATCTCTTAAAAAGAGTTTCTAGTGAAATGTCCTGTGCTTCCAAATTCTATGTGGGAACAACATCTAAAAAAAACATCTAAAAGGCATTTTATGATTACAGTCCTGTCTTCTTTTGGGTTTTGTTGTTTTGTGTTTTGGTCTTCAGTTAGGTCCGGGGAGTGTAGAGATATGTAAAGGAAAAAAATAATCTCCATTTAATTTATTTTTATGCCGCTTTGTGTCATTTTCTGACACACATCCCCATTAGGCTTAAGAGTACATGTACAATTTGGGCCTTTTTAAATCCAAATAGGTAAATACCCATGGAACTTATTTGTGTTAATTTTCAGTTTTCCATGCTAAGACTTGCGACTTATGCTGGCAGATCACCACAGACAAGGATACCTGTTTCAGAATGTGAACACCTCCTTCCATTTAAATTTTACTTTCCTGATAGTACTTACCCAAAGGAAAATGTGACTATTTATACTGCTGTGTTAGAGCATCTACCAAATGAAAGAGATATTGATTCCAGGAAACAGGTATTTTTAACAGCATTCCTGATGTTCTCTGAAACTGTCTGAACAATGCTTTTCGTTCCACTTTATCCACTCCTCCAGTTCTCCTCCAATGAGGTTAAAATGTTGCTTGACTTTTGTAACACCAGCCTAAAGCAAAGCTTCTGGGACAGAGTGGCAGCATCACACCCATAGAAGATTGGCAAGAAACTACTTAACCGAGGCCAAAATTTCTCTATCCATTCAGTCTTTATCAGTTGTCTTTCAGTCAAACTGCCAGCTTGCTTTATGTCCTACAACAGACCTGGGCTAATCAGGGAGTTTAGCAGGTTAACACTGTGATTTACAAAGCCCGAGTGCATCATATCATTTCAACATCATCAGGGTGGAACTTCAGAGCTAGGTAATGCAGCGCTTGCTCATGAAACTCCCTGTTAGCTGGGGAAGGAGGCCAAATGATTTAAGCAGCTAACTCCCAGGAGTAAGGATGCCTTAGCATTAGCTGAATCTGACCCGAAGACCCATTAATAACAAGGACTTTAATGCCTATGAACTTCCGAGTTTTGCAGATTCTTAGATCCATACTTGAAATGAAATTCTAGTAGAAGGCTTTCCTGGAGACATTTTATAAACAGAACAAATATGTTCTTCTGCATCTTCCATGTGTTTCAGAAGCGACACAAAATACAGCAAATAATAAGCATAAAAGAAATAAAGCGTAATGGACAGATGGATGCATGCATGCATGGATAGATAGATAAGGTAGTTTGTATTTAAATGGATTGGCAAATCAATTATTACAAAGAAGAACATACTAAATTTCCTGGGATTTTGCATACTCATGTGAAATGGGTGAATGATTCATCATTAGTAGGGGAGAGGAAAGTAATATTTCTGCTATTCAAGTATGACAAATATGAGATATTAAAATGCTGCCTTTTTCTATTGCTTACATTTTTACAGAGAGAAAGTATAATATGCTCATAACCAGGGTGGAGAATGAGTTTTACTGTTTTTTTCTTCTGTCACAATAAAGTTACATTTCAATTGCACATACCAGGAAATATACCATTAAATACTTAGCTGCTAGGATACACATGTAGCAGGAGTAAACTATGCATATCACACGTTCTTTAATTTCCATATGAGATTTCATAATCCACTTGTAATAACAGTAGATCAGGAAAATAACTTTTGGATCCAAGACCCATGATATGCCTCAGGAATGTAGACAAAAGCAAAATCATGGACATTATCAGAAAAAATTAAAGCTTTCTTGCCTTAAGACATGTACAATTCTTAACCTGATCTTTTATTATATACTTAACACGTGAGAGTTAACTGTGAAAAATATAAGATCTTTGTTACTTAATTGAGTTAAAAAAAAAACATAGATGCTTTTGATTTTGTTTTCTTTTTGAGACAGTACCAATTTTGGACAACATGAGTTTTTCCTTTTCTCAGACTGAACTCTGATTGTTGTATAACCTCTTGTTCCTCAGAAACAGAGAGGATACAAGAAATAGGGGAGGGAGCAGGACCCACACCCAGTGGAATAAATGGGCATTCAAAGCTGGGAAAACCTTTGTTTTTGCTTTCTGATTACTTTATCTCATTGTTTACAAACCCCAGATGTCTTAGAAAGACCTCACTTGTTGCCACATATTTTCTTTCCTGATGAATCATTCCACCCATTTTTAAACCAAGACAAATGCCAGTTCTCTTTTATTCTAAGGTTACCTTTCAGTAAGTTCAGTTTAATGTGCTGCTGTAGCTCAAAGGGAAGCTGTTGGGAACCTGGGAATCTACTGAATATATATTTTTAAAAAAAGAAGGGGAAGAAAGTTGCACTGACTTAATATTAACAACTTGAGAACTCGGTATCTCTCACGTCTCTTTCCCTTTCCACTGCACAAACTGTTAACAGAGCCGTTTTGGAGACACCGACAAAAAATCCGAGGTTTACAGCAGCTGGTATGTTTGGAGACAGTACCCTGGTACCATCTGTGCCTCCCCAGTTCCAGCCAAATTAGCCTCCTGCCCAGTTGCAGAGTGGAAAAGAGGAGCTGAGAGTGACAGGGAGCCCGGGCAGGCGGGGAGTGGGGCTCCGAGGGCGGCAGCGGAGCCAGCTCCCTGCCAAGGGTTTCAGCTTCACCGTGCCCCAGCTGCTCTGACGGACAGGCGGTCTCTTCAAACGACCCGGCGGTTAGCTCACACGCAAACCTGCACCCTCAGAGCGTGCTTTGTCTGCAAATACGCTAGCGAACAAAGAGATCGGGGCACTGGCTGCTGGCCCATAGGGTTGGTGGCATGGCACTGTTGCCCTACTCTAGTGATGCTCTCTCTCCCCCCACCGCATCCCGCTGTCCATTGGGAACATCCCTAGATCGATCTCCTGGTCGTGCCTGAGCGCTGCCTGTGAGACTGCTGCTTGATACGGATCAAAACTGCTGGGGAGCGTGCTAACAATTAAACAGTACAGGCAATCAAGCCCATTGCTTAGCCCTGTATCCCTACACCATTTGTGCCCACACGTAGCCCAGAGCCCAAGCCCATAGCTTGGTGAGATTAAACATTTTATTGATGAGAAAACTTGCCAAAGTAGTTCTTGCTTTACCCAAAATCTTCCAGTGGTACTTCGGCAGCAATGGGAGGAGAGCCTCTGCTTCTCGCCGTTAGCACTCTGAGCTAGCCAAGACCTTGAGTGTGTGTGTAACTGTAAGCATGTGGAGAGTCTTGAGATGCTTCATGGAGCTAGAAATATCCTTAAAGCTGAACACATTAATAAGTATTATCCGCAAGAGGGCCAAATTCTTTTACCCCTTTTCTGATGTCTGCTTTTCCTTCCCATGACCTCCTCTCGTAAATTGGGATGTCTTGCTTTTTCCGTAAGCTGTCTGTCACAGCTGTGGGCTGTTCTAAGTGAAATCTTGTCTATTTGCAAGTCATATTGATTGCTACTGCTTATAAATCATATAAATCACAAAGCCTAACTTCGCTTTTCTTTCTATGGAGCTGCTTTAATTCTCTCGGTTTGCAATATTTCTTATATAACCTGTAATGCGTGATGGTAAATATTACCAAGACGACGACAATTTGGTTTGAATGATAACTGTGATAAACATCTTGATTTGAATAGAAAAGTAGTTCACCTGCCATCCTGAGTTCCCATAAGCTTGTGGAGATACAGTGAAAAGAGCAGATCTGCAATATAAGTTCCTAACAGAGCTATCCCTGCAGCAATGTCTTTATACACAAGAAGGTCTACAAATGTCTGCATTGCCCATTGACTTCTGCTTGATCTTCCCTTCCCTTTCTAATGAGAGACCAAAGTGAATCTATGTAACAGGTGTGGGGACAGTAGCTCTGACCCCATAAAAGCTTATTATTTCTGTTGTGGTAACACCAAGTACACTTACTAGAATTGAGATTACAGTCCTGCCTCAAAGGGCTTCAGCTTACAATATGAGGCAAGAATAAAAGAAAGAGTGAAAAAAAAGGAAGGGAAAGGGAGGACAATAATAATGGTATAATTCAACTAGTTATAAGGTTGACAAAACTGCAGGGGATGTGTACAGGTCTTTTACATTGATTTGACTTGGCTTTACATGAGACCTGGTGTATGCATTTGGTTTCTCCCAAATTCTTTTTTTTTTTTTTTTTTTAACAGTAATGTAATCTGTTTAGACCACTATCACATAAATTGGTGATTATAATTTAGTTCATTTCTGCTAGCATCATTGCTATTTGGGTGACTTCCAACTTGTGGTGAGTTTGGCAGCTACACCGTAGGTAGCTAATGAAGTCATGTTTGAGGGCAAATAATGATCTGTGGCAGACATGTAATGGCTTTCTTCCTCTCTGAGGAAAGCAGCTTAAGACTTTGGGGGTCCTAAGCTACTTCTCCTATGCTTTTAGGGCTAGGATCATGGCTGACAATAAATGGGTCAATGAATCAACACCCTCTGTAGTGATGAGACAATTCTTTCACTTGGCTAAATGAACAAGGCTCAGTAAACTGGGCTAGGGAGTTTAAAATGTGTACCTACTTGCATTGAAAAAGTACAAGCATGACCATTCATATAACATTTGCAATATAGTCTTCCAAGCTAAACCTACTTTTTCAAGATATAAGAGATTAAGTTTTATAATTGCACATGATGTTTTAGAAGTCCAACAAAAAGAGACACTAATAAAAAGTCCTACTGATACACGTATCCGTTGAGACCAATATATATGTCTCTCAAGACACAAAAGATCCCTTATCTGTGATAATAGGGACTGAAGATTAGCAGAAGGACAATTTAGGGCCAGAGATACTAGAAACGTGATGGTGAAATAAAATGTCATTGACATAAAAGGGTGTAGGTACAAGTTACAAATGTGCCTACAGCCATTTGGACAGAGCAACTGAGATTCCTGTAGCTTTTAATTACTTCTATGATTCGCAGCAGAGACATTATCTACTGAAAGTGTATGTGTGCTTGTGTGCACAAGTGGTTTGTGGGAGCAGTTGAATAACGGACTGAGAGATGCAGTCTTTAATAGACAAATATTAGAGAGCTGCTAGAAATCCTGTAGGAAGCAAGGAGAGTACCAGCTTTGTTTATATTCATGGGATGAGAAACTGTACAATATTCATGCTAAAACAGAGTGATTAAAGTGAAAAAAAAAAAAAACACAAACAAAAGGAGAGGAGGCAGTTTTGCTCCTCTTACTGTGTCACTTCATTTAAGGAAAACTCAAAACGAGTTCCTCTCTGCTGAAGTAAACTCTGAAGACTCCCCACTGAGCCAAAAGAGGGAGTTTTACAGTCCCATTCACTTTTCTTCTGCTTTCCCAGCATTGTGTCAACCTTTGCACCGTGTCACACATCCGCAGTGCAAGGCACAATACAGCTGCAGTGCTCAGATTGGAGACGGGAGAGAAGAATCAAGTAGTTTTTCTCAAAAAAACAGTGGCCTGGATTTGTGCTGCTGCACAACTCGCCTTTGGCTCTGCTATCCAGATGCTCTTTGCTGCTAATGCCTGAAGATGGAACTTATTTTGTTTGAAAGCTCTTACATTTTAAATGAGAAACTGGTATGGTGATTAACTGTTCCAAAAATGAATACATTCAGAGAAACACAGCAGGCTAAAGGAAAAGGGATCACAGACCAGGGATAGAATGAGGCAATTTATGTTTTAAGGCTAATAGGGTTTTTTTTCATATTTATATACCATTTCAGTAGCTGTTCCTGAGCCAATGTTGCTAACTCCTGGCAATAAAAAAATAACAGGAGGAGGCAGAAATTAATAGATATAAAACAAAAAAAAAGGAAAAAGAAATGTTGGAGTTTAAGATTTGATTTTCACGGGTGAAACAAGTTTAGAGTAGTCCCAGAAAAACCACGTGACTTTTCTGAATGTTTTATTATTTAAGAACACCCTACATAATTTCTTAGCATAAGTAAAATAAATGTTAATTGAATATGAGTCTAATCACACATGATTTTCTGAATGATGTAAAAAAGACACCATCCTGTATTGCTCTCCAGAGAGAATACGTGACACTCTATGAGTGGAAATCACTGTAAATGTTGAAAAAAAGGAGAAAAAAAAATCCACAAGCTTTTCCCCTTTGCGATTTGCAGGTCAGACAACATGGGACCTGCCTGAAATATATTTTTATGCAAAAGTAATTATAATGAAAAATGTCGTATAAAAAAAGAAAATTATTTTTTAACAGAGAATTCAGAGCAGAGAATATCTTTAAATGAAAGCTCATACGTTTACTGAAATCTGGACATGTTTATTAAAAATATTTATTGAAAGAACAAATATCATCATTTTAAAAGTTAAAATTTTAAGCAATTGTTAGTAAATAAACATATCTGCAGTAAAATTTAATTAAGAAAAATTATAACATCTTGAAATTTTCAGAATAAAAATAGTTTTTACCCTCTCAAGATACTAAGTCATCATTAAAATAGTCAGTAACCATAGTAGCTTGATAAAAAATATGCTATCTGAAGAATTTCTGTTACCTTACAGACAGTTTACTGATGAAAAAATCTCCAAAGAAAAGAAAATGGAATGAATCAAACAAAGTTAAAAGGAGTCAATTATCAAAATCAAAGAAATATAGCAAAATTGTTAATGTATGCCTTCAGATTTATCTTATAATTCCTTTTCCATCTCTTGTGGCAGGAACATGAGGAACAAGTGATGACATCTACAGTTAAGAGAACAGAGTCTGCTGCAAGCCTTATGCAATCCATTGGGACTGAAACTTCTATGATGGGTACGGCTGTGTTCGGCCAGCTCTGCCGCAAACACCTGTATCCTCCTGCTTCCATTTTCCTTCCTTATTCTCTACCTCCCAACGTCACGAAGTCCTGTGAATAGGAACACTGAAGAGGCACTGCGAGTCCAGGCAGGCGTCACCCTTCAGCAGCAGGGAGGCGGTGGTGCCAGGGCTGGAGCCGCTCGTGCTGCTGCGGGCGAGGTGTGGGGTGGAGGTGCTACGCGGGGTGCCCTCTCCTCCCGGCCTCAGACCTGGGTCCGTGACTCCCAGGTTTCCTTCCTGGGGAGGACAGGGGTCCTGCCGTGCAGGCGGGATGCAGCCAGCACGCTCCCAGGTCTCACAGTTCAACTGCGGCCAAAGACTTTCACATCCGCTGCCCCGAGTCGTAAAATGGACTTGGGCTTGACCGTGGGCAGCTCGGTGAAGACCTTTGCTCTATCAATAGTGACAGTCAGCTAAACACGCAGAGCACTGGGATTTACAAAGCACAGAAAGGAGAAAAAACAACCAGAAAAAAAAAAAAAAAAAAAAAGAAGCTGCTGCATTAAGATGTGGTGCTACTTCACTTGGACTTTGCAAAGCGCTGGTCTCCTCACTCCAGAAATATTACTGCAGCTGTAGGCAAGTCATGATCAGTGTTAGGGTACAGAAAAATTAACACTCAGAGATGTG
Source organism: Aquila spilogaster (assembly GCA_024606505.1). Classification (NCBI taxonomy): domain Eukaryota; kingdom Metazoa; phylum Chordata; class Aves; order Accipitriformes; family Accipitridae; genus Aquila; species Aquila spilogaster. The sequence continues at coordinate 17,668 of JANHGO010002628.1, forward strand.
AAGGTCAGGACTCTCTGAGAAGAAATAAAAAGATAAAACCTGATGAGAGTGGACAGGGGCTGAGGTAGCAGGGAGAAGAAAGGCAATCAGAATTTTCCTCTCCTTAACACGTACAGTGGAATGTGCCCTTGTACTGAGCAGTGAAACTTTCATAACTAATAAATAGTGAGCCAAACGTGGTTGCTCTTGCTACATTTTTCTGTAAAGTTGAGGTAAATAATTTCCAGTAGGAAAGAATATTTATTGCATACATAACTAGAATATCCAGAATTACAGTAGTGAGCAGTAATATATAAATAAAGTTGCAGAAAATATTTTTCCAAGTACAGAGAGTAAAGAGAAACTTTTTCCTGGAAACAGGTTACTCTCTAATTGTTCATGTAAGGCATCTTTTCTCTTTTTTAGGTGCAGCTAGTATTAGCTGCTCACTGCTGGAGGCAGAATACTTGGGAGACAGAAATGTGAGCGTCCCACTTTGATGTAGTACAGCAATAACTAGGCCTCCCTTACCAGGTAAAAAAAAAAAGAGGGAAGGAAAAGAAAAAAAAAAGAAGAAAAAAAAAAATACCCAAAAAACTATTAACTCCTGAAAGATTTGTTTCTGTTCTGTGTTCTTGGACAAGAACTACAGGTTATACAGAAATGGATAGGTGTTCCCTCGGGGAGGAGACAAGGAAGATTTGTTACATAGAGACTGATCACCTGCTCATGTTACTGAACTGACTCCTAGATAGCCTTTCACATCCACAAGTCTCATCCACCAGCGCGCTCATTTGTTGTGTTGCTGTGGTCACTTCTGTAGCAAAGGCGCCAAAACAATTTCTGTTACAGCTCTCCATTTGCAGTCCTTGAAAACTGGCAATTTCATGATTAAGGTCTAACGCACACTGCTTCATCTTGTGTTATTCCACTGCATCTTGGATGCCCGCTGAACTATGCTTTCTCAAATGACAAAGCCTGCTGCTTTCTGCTCTTCTTATCATACCTTTTAAAACAGCCTTTCCTTTCACACTGAAATCACTGTCTAGCATGCTGATGGATATTTCTGTTTTCTGGAGACTACAGGCAGGAAAGAAGCTCCTCATGCCAAAAATCCTATGCACTTATATTTAGTTAAAACAAAAAAGTTAGGGTTTTTTTTTTTGTGGGTATTTGGCGAGGGCAGGGAGGGTAGGCCCATTGTTTCTTTCTTTGTTTACTTTTTGCTTTATGGGAAACTGTATCAAAAGCATTTTGTTGTGACTAATGTCTCATATTTTCGTGTTGTGACCTGTGTGTTTTCCATATAGTTTGCCAAGCAAACCAGTGGATTAGCCTATGCTGAGTTTCTGGCGCATGGTTAGAGCACTCGCCAGAACTGAGCTAGCTGGTCTGAACCTATGTAGAAACATAAGATTGGTCATTCAAACTCATACTAAAACTTTGTCTAACCTGTACTAAAACTTTGTCTAACCTGTCTGTAGTCTGCCTTTAACTGTGATCAACAATGAACGTCCATGGAAGCAAATAACAGTGGGGCAAGCATGTGACAACAACCCCCAGAAAGTGTCACAGCTTCCTAGCTCAAGGACTTCCTAGCTCTTTCCCAGCTCAAGGGATTTCCTCAGCTGGAAGCCATTTAATAGACCTCACTGGGTTTTTTAATTCCATGTATTAATTTGACTGATTCCTGAGCTCATGAAAACTGTTTTATTCACAACAGCCTATGGGAAGGAACCCCACAGAACCTGTGGATGTGTTGTGGAGAGACGTTCAGGTTGTTTGGTTTGAGCCGACCACCTGCTCATTTGGTGTACGGCACTGCCGGGGTCAGTTCAGCTACTTCTCCACCACGATGCAAAGAATTCTTGCTCATCTATACTTATCTGGTCTTGTGCCAGCACTGTCATTTACCTTGAATTGTTCTTTTTCCCTCATTGTGTCTTACCCACTTTGACCTACTGAAGGGAAGATTTCATTTAGTGCAGCCATATTATTTTAGACTTTGATTATAACATGGGTTATAATCATGTATAATAATATATAATAACATGGGTTATCACTTGCCTGATAAATCATCTCCTCTTTGCACCCATTCCCATTTCAATTTATCCTGCTGGAACTTGGCTGACTAAAACTGTGTATAATATTTAGATGCAGACCTCCCCAGGGTCCTGCACAGTGCAGTCATACTTTCTCACCTCTACTGAAAACAGGTTTTCCAGTTTTCGTTCTGTGATTGCCTTTGCTTCTTTCCCGGTGCTATTTTATAGCTATCCTGTAGCCGACTCATGCACCCAGTTTCTCTTCCCTTATTTACCACTGGTGACGTACCAGCGCATTAGTAGTCCTTCAGTGCATGACCCCATCTACCATGATGCTAATTTCCATCCCATTTGCTATCCAGGTCACCCAACTTTTCCTGCATGGTATTTTCATGTCCCCATTACTGAGAATGTTTCCCAGCTTTGAAGCAGCGTCTGAAGGCCTAACTGCACATCCTTGAAAAAGTGGTTCTTTCACAAACCTACGCCTTTAACCTAACCCTCCCTGAAGCCTCTCCTCTGGAAGGCATTTTGCCATAGCAGCTCAATTTGAAGCAAAGCGATAGAGGTAAGCATCCTTGAGGGCAGGACATCGCACACTTAGGATTACAGAAATGAAAGTGTTTGAAGGAAATGTGGTCTATTTAGCACAGCAAGCCACATGTCAGGTTCCTATGAGGCTGAGCTATATTAAGGAACAAATGTCAAGACATATTACGCTTCTGACAGGCACAGTGCCTCTCATGGGCACGGGGAGGAGTGGAGTGCTGAAACAGGCTTGCTACACCTATGAGGGGAAGGGGCAAATGGTCATCCCAGTTCCCCAGTGGAGGAGACGGGCTTCTTATAACCTGCCCACGAAAGTTAACAACAGGCCCAGGGGGTGCTGGAAACACAGCTGAGGGCTTCTTCGCCAGACTTCTCTCTTTTGTAGGGATGTGAGCACGTCTAGACTGCATGGGAACTTCACTGGATGCGCAAAGGTTACTTGAAGTACACATACGTACTCAGACACCCACAACTAGACATTAATTAGGCTAAACACTAGCTGACTGAATGCTGTCAATAAAAATTCCCTAATCTGACTTCTTCCATTAAAAGAGATATTTTAATAAAAATCCTTCTGGAAAATGAAAGCTGTTTTTCTGTATATCATCACTCTCAGTGTAAGATGACTGAATAATACCTGGATGTGACTAATGGCAAATAACTTCAAAATACGTAAAATTTAACTCAAAATTCTACGTAGGAGATTATGGCTGTCCCTGGTGCCCAGGTAAACCAGTCACCAGAGGAAAAAAGTTACCACAAGGTAAGACAAAATACTTTGGAAAAGGTTCAAAGGAGAATTTGTAAGGTGTTTCCTAGATACCTGTCTTACCATTCATGGGAGCTAAACAGACCAAAGACACACCTTGTTAAAATAGGACTAATGCTATGTTTATGTTCTTTCTTCACTTTTACTTTGCATTTTAGGGCAGACTCCAGGCAATGTTAAGAGGCACAGCAGTCAATTCTGTCTTACCAGGGAATAGCTCTCCTGAAAAGTGGAAAGACCCAGTGATGGAGTCACTTTAATTTAAGCTAGGCAAATCACATAAGGACATATTCAGTATCAAATGCTGTTCATCAAGGAGAGGTACAAAACCAGAATTTGCCCACTTTTAGTAATAGCTCTCTCTATTTGGTTGGCATACAGGTAAGTGAAATCTCCCAGGAGCCTCCTGCTCCATCCAGGCAAATTTTCAATAAACCTCTGCAAATGCTTTGCAGTTGAAGGTTTGCTTGCAAGTCTGGCAGTCTGGTTACTGGTGTCTTTCTGTCTTCCAGCTTCCCAGCTGCGACCACACTAATTGGTTACGGCACTTACCTACAACTATCTATTAAATAACTCCTTATCATCTTAATTCAGAGTTCTATGTGTTTACCTCTGCAATCCAGTCCAAATCCCATTAAAATAAATTAAAATAAAAAGAAATCTGCTGACTTCAGTGGGGGCTGAGTTAGTTATGGCCATGTTCTCACAGTTCTCTTCACTTTCTTTAGAGGTTGTTTCTTTTCATGTTCGGTTATTATATTTTTTTTTTTTCATTTTATATGATAATCCCTAGCTTTGGTGCTACGAATTAGTTGCCAGTCTCCATGGATCTGCTCGCCTAGTCTCCCCACCTACTTGCAATCAGAGTAATGGATCACCTCAAATCTGAAATTGCTCCTGCGTTGGCTGCATGACAGTTTCAGTGCCAGGGACTGTGAAAAGATGTCAATATATGTTAAAACAGATGATCAGTAAAATCTGACAACAGGTTTCTTCTAACAGAGTGCCCCATTCCAATCTGTAGAACAAGCTGGGATTGTATTTTGTACTGTTTTTTATAATGGCCCTCTTCCAAAGCCTCTTTCTCCAAAGGACAGATCATTAAAAGGTAGTGACAAAATTCAAAGCTTCCATTCCTAAAAGAGATGTGTAATGGCTGTTTTTTTCAGGTTCCAGAAACAGATATAAGAGGTAGGAAATAATCCACAGGGAACTTTTCTGTTGCAACATGTGTACTGGAGAGATCAATTACAAGAGCATAAAAATGTGAAAGCTTGTCATTAGAATAGTGTTATTCAGAGCTGAATATGCTGGGAGAAAAAGGGTCTGCAAATATTCATTTGATTTTAAAAAATTAATTGTCTTCTTTATGCCATGCCTTTTTTCCCAAACACTCTGCTTGCATGAACATTCACAGGAAACAAGTTTTCTCTCACACGCTCTGTGAACAATGTCAGTATTAGAATATTGTTGTGAGGAGTCAGAGCTAATTTCATAGATTCCTGTTTTAGTTTTAGCAACAGCCTTACCACATTTGCTGGCAAAGTATTTTTTATCCACCAGCACTGCAAACTCAGGCAGGGACCTGAGACTCAAACTGGGTTCTTTCTGGTACTCACTGTTATCGCCTCCAACAGCAACCCACTTGCTGGTGATACCTCTGCAGTGTGACAGTGTGCAAGGTAAGAGAAAGATCTGCACGCTTTTTCTCAAATGTCTCCTAATACTGATGTTAATATAACTTGCTTTTTGTCAAGAAGGTACACAAGATGACTTGACAACTGTTTATACTTACTGATGGCAAGCCTGTGAAAAACTGTTGAAATGGTGAAATGTGCTCAGACCTTGCAAATATTTATCTTGCAAATTCAATTTCCTTCCATGACAGAATTAACTTGAATTCGGTGGCACAGAGAACTGGGCTAAAACAGAGCAGTGGGATTTCTGTTTTCTCTACTTTACCTTTTCACCCATCCTGATCTAGAAATATGAAGTGAAAAACTGAAGCAGCTAAGTTTGTAGGATCAGCCACGATTTTCAAAAGGTCAGAGATTCACCATGGGAAAGTCGCTGCCAATTGACTGCAGGAGCAAATTTCCACATTCCTGTCCTGGAATAAGGCCTTTAGAATTAGGTCTGTGCCAAAAGGTGCTTTCAAGAAAACATCATGATGGCCCTCATCCAGTAGAGCATTTAAACACATGCTTAACCCTGAGTGGTTGAAAATTCCTACCTGAAGAGAAATATTTTCATTCCTAAAGCTAAGCACATGCCCACGATTTTATTATATGAAGTACCATATGAAAAGAACATCCAGTCCTGTGAAAACACAGATATGAGGCTGTATCTTTGGACACAGTTTTGTTGTTATTTAGCTCTCCTTTTTTTTTTTCTTTTTTTTTTTCCCCACTTGTAATAGGCTACTGTTCCGCAGAATGCTATATCAATGAAAGTTAGATACCCAGACACACAAAATGGACACCAGCACATAGCTTTCAGGCTGTATCTCCATCTGAATGTTGGGAAAAGAGCAAGGTTAATTCACCTAAGCAATAAATCCTCCCAAAACAGTTACTTTTACTGATAGGAATTTTGAATACCAGTCCAAGATGCCTACAGACATGGTATAGTTAATACATAAAATAGAAATACACAGACCAAAGGGAAGTGAGTATGTTTTTATTTCCATTAGCCAGGAGATACAATTATCCATTTTTATTTTTTTTTTAAGTCTTTCAAACTAACTTTTCTAGGTCAATAGACACATTTTGGCTAGAAAACTTTCATTAAAAAAAGGAACAGGATAGTATTTCCAGACACATTGCCTTTAAAAAAGGTTACAATGCATTTTTGTGACCTTCTGCCTCTTTGCCCTGGTATCCAAGGTACAGTGACCCACAGGGTCTCAGATAACTCACAGAGAAGGGTTCAAAGCCAAAGTGTTTTCAACCTTTAGCAATCATGCCAGAGCACCCACGAGTACCTCTCTCACTCTTTACCTTTCAACTGGTCCGGGAGATATAGTGTTGCTGTTTTTAAAGCAAAGCATAATGCATGTTTTAATATGCCACATTCAGTTTAAGGGGGAGGTTGATTTCAGAATTTATTTTTTCATTGTTTTTATGGTAGTTTGGTTTGTACTGTTTGCACTGTGTTACATAAGAGAATTACTTTCTTGTATCATGGAAATATTATTTTAATGATTCTTACCATCATGAACACCACCCCTTTGACTCAACAGTTGGCCTCTCAACTTCTGATGTGAGCAGAGTGGATTTTCTCTTCTGGACAGAATGGCCCTGTCCAGATGCTGCTGTCTTAAAGAGGATCTGGTCCTGTTTTTTTAATGTGTCTTATCTTCCCCCATATGACAGAAAGCCTGATGGCAGTCTCTCTCACAAAGTAAGCAGAGACTAACTAGTATAAGTTAACATGTGAATAGCATAGCCTTACTTCTCCTTTTCAATATTCTTTTATCACTTTTTGTTAAAGAGAAGTGCTTCTCATTTTTGTTATTTCCCTGCAGGATGGCTTTTCCCTTCCCTCTCCCCTTCACACATGTTGTCTCTTCCCCTTAGCACAGCAAAATTCCTTTTAAAATTAAATTAAGTAGGGCATCTTCCATTTCCAGGAGAAAGCTGTTCTTCCTGTCAGCTATACTGTAACTTTTTTTTATATACTGGTTTGGACTGAATGCCAAGCACTTGAAGGAGGAGCCTCACAGAGTTAAGAGACAACCATTGTGAATAAGCTGGATCAGAAATAAAAAACCACAACTCTACCAGACTAGGAAAAGGACTGTGTAAGATCAAACTGGTATGGTGCTTTATGGTTTTACTGAACAGAATCCAATGAAATGCAGCATTTTTTGGCCTTTTGCCATAATCTTTAACATATTTTAATATAATCAGTTACCCTCTTAAAATTAAAATCAATTTTTCTTCTGCTACTAATTATTTCTTTCTAGGAGTAGAAAGACCCTGGACTCAGTTCTGGTAGCATTCCCTTGCTGCAGGTTATTCTGGTCACTGACAGAGAAATTCTGCTCTTAACAGTAGGATAGTACTTACCATGAGTAAAAGAGTCGGATATATAGTTCATTACTACCACAAAGAAGCTACATTTTGTACTTTTGCAGATCACATGAAAGAGAATAAACAGTGCATTGAACACCCCATTCCCTTATTTATTTTCTAAAAGGATCTTCTCACTTTCCTCTCTTTCTGACTCATGCTTCCAGCCCATTGCGGAAGACAAAGCAGCAAGTCTCTTAAACAGAACATCCTCCAAAGTGAAGTTTGATTTCTCTTAATTTTTTGTCATTATTTGAGCTTTGCATAGAGAATATAGAAGTATAAATGAACAGCTGCATTTTTGGTGCAGAGTCAGATTTCTTGTGCTGAGTCTAGATTCTATGATTTAGCAACATCTGAATGTTTCTCATCTTTAATGTTTCAGTGAGTAGGCAGAAGCTGGGCTGAGAGAAACGTTCTGCCTCCTCTAGACCCCAACTGAAGTAGAAGACATCGATAGTATGAATTATATGTATATACCAAACATCTTTAGAAAAGAACAAGGAAGCCACCAGTTACTTCGTCTAGTTCCAGTCCTTAATAAAGCTATATAGACCAGTTATCATGACCACTTGGCCTGATCTCCAAGTGGATCTTTATTTAAAGAATAAAAGTATCAGATACATGATATAAATATAAAAGCAGTTTAATTAAGAAATCACTTAAAAGTAATTTAGCTGACTGAATGCAGTAAGAAATCAATCTCCATTAAGTGAAAATGACACATTACTAGCAAAATAGAAGTGTTTGCATATTGCAGTGGTACTGGTTCCACTAAATGTATACCTGTATCAGGTTAGCTGAATCAGCACAATTTTCTCACCTCAGACAGAGTTGCTGTTTTGAAATGCTAAAAGCATTTCCACCCTGGGTGGAAAACTATGCTCTTAACTTAGTCTGAATGTGGTTCAATCATAGAGTCAGTCTGGCTTTAGGACTCCTCATACCACATCAAAACCATCATAACCGCGTGATACAAATCACTGCCTAGTGTCAGCTTACTCCACTGGGTCAAACTTGTCCACAATATTTGTGACTGGCTTTGCAGTACTAGGATCTGGAAATGTCTATACAAGCGAATTCAAAGAGTGAGGGACCATTTTCTGGCACTGAGGCCAAATAGCATAGAGCACCATGTGTCCATAATGTGAAACCCTCTTACCCACCAAAACACAGTGGTAACATCCAAACACTTCTTGGAATTGCTTTTGGCTACTACTAATTGCCAAGTTATGCCCAAGTTTTATTTAGGGAATAGTAGCAGGTGTGAGCCAAAACCATGCCCTGGGCTGTGGCAAGCTTTTAGCAGTACAGAGCACTGAGTTTCAGTGCCCAGGAACGTGCTCGGACAGTCTTTGGTCTGCTTCAACTGAACGTATCGAAGAGAAGTCATCTAGTTCTGTCTGAGACGTGCTATGGTATTTCAAAGATGGATTGCCAGAAGTGGCACACAACCTGCAGGAAACCATGTGCTTTTGGGCCAAGAAATAGAACCTAAAGGAATATAATTCCCTGCAGCCTTGAGCATCCCCAGTGACAGTAGATACCTTTCTTTACTGGGGACCTGAGCTGAGACTTTTATGTTCATAGCCAGTTACCATAGACCAGACACCACGTGACCTGTTTTACCATGTCCATCACACTTACATGAAAAGGATATCAAGTCCACATTGTTTCATAAGGTCTGTTTAACTCAGCAGAAATGTAATCTACTCCCATGGAATAAAGAACAAGTCTGGGATTAAAATGTTTGGTGACATGACAGCATCCACATCTGCCGTTACTGATGGAGGAGCAATAGCCTTCTATTAAACAGCAATGAAACATTTTGGACATTCTGCTTTAATTTAAATTAGCAGTTTAAGTCCAAACCTGTGAGGGAACCAAAGGAATAGACAATAGCTTATCTCTGTAAATAAATGAGAAATATTTTTTTTTCATATTTATGTCAGAATCCTTCACAAATCCCCACTCATCACTTCTGCTTTTGTATTTCAGAAATGCATTTGGGGAAATCCACTAACTGACATGAGAAAAGGAAGAGAGAAAAAGTGGAATTTCCACAAGCTGCAGATCAAACCATGACTTTTTTGAAGGAAAAAACCTAAAATATTTTCAAGTGAATCATCAGTCTCAAAGCTTTTTTGCAGCTCCAGTTTCCTTCTGGTGCAATTCTTTTACACCGAATTCTGTAACACCTTCAGAAATCTGACGTCAAACTGACAGCCCTAGGTGGCCCTGCTTGAGCAGGGGGTTGGACCAGATGACAGCCAGAGGTCCCTCGCAATCTCAACCGTTCTGAGGTTCTGTGACTGCAGAACTTGGAAGGTCCTTCACTCCTCATCAATCCCCCAACTACACGGGGAAAAGGACCAACTGAGTCTTTCAGCGACACCTGTCACCTTGGTATCCAAAATGGAAGAAAAGAAGGAATGCAGCAACTAAGAAGAAGAGAAAGTAAATGAGTAGAGAAGATAAATAGAATAAGGGGTAGGGGGGGAAAGCAGCTATAAGCATGTTAACTTAGCTATACTGCACAGGGCACTGTTTAACTCACTTGTCTCCTCTGCTGTTCCAGTTTTCCAACAGTTACTTGGCTGAATATCTTTTACCCTAAAAATGATAATCCAGAATATGTTTTACCTTAAGTAGTGACTTCTGGCTATGTGCAGCTTGTGAATTCAGTTTGACACAGAAATTCTCTAGGACCAAGAACCAGTGATACCTCCCAAAGCCCATTTTGTATGGGAAAAGTGGATTTTTTTTTTTAACCCCCATTATTCCTCACCTCTATACTAAAATAACCTTAACTAGAACTGACAAAGGAAATACACCTATGAGAGGATTAGCAAGAGTGGGTTGCTAACGTCTGATGACCATCCATTCAGTGGAGAATCCCTGCAAATAAAATGCAGGGATTTATTTTATTTTATTTTATTTTAAGTCTGAAGCTAGGGAGATGGCATTAAGCAATAGGTCCTAGGGGAGGAAGGAGAGATTTTGAGCCTTATGATAAAGCTAGTCAGGAATACTTGATAAAGGGTGGGCTTGGAGGAAGAAGTTTCTCCCCAGTTATTAATAAGAGGCTGCAGAGGGACTAGAAGAGAGGGGTTAGGAAGAGGGTGAGAATTCAGAGTCTGAAGAAGCCCAATGCAGAAAGAGGAAGATCAAACAGCTAAAGGGACTTTCCTTAAGTTAAAAGACAGCTTGAGAGTGATCAGAAAAATAACTCAGGGGAATATGGGAAGCTTTTATGGTTTGACTACATCTACATACTTTGTGTGTTAAAAAAAGAAAAAAAAATTATTCTGGAAACTTTATAAAATATACATGTTTGTTTACTTCCACTACTTTGCAGACCAGAAGACATCTTGAGTGGAAAGGAAACATTGGAAAGGGTGAGCTCAGGTTATTGAGGCATGTAAGGAAGCCTAGGTTGTGGGAGCCCGGGCCCTGTGCTTTTAGAGCGCTGTGTGATCAACTTTCCACAAAGGGCTAACAGACAGGAGTGACCTTGTATCCAGAACAACAAAGACACAATCACACAATCAAGAGCAAAGGAGTATATGTTGGTACCTATTCACAGGACTCATATGAAAGCTTAAGAGCATATCAGTATGAGGAAAATAAATATTTAAATAAACCGGTTAAATTTGAGAAATAAATCTGCAGTGTGAATCATCCTTCCTTGATAATGGAACCTCATTGTTCACAGCACTGTTCTTTATAATTTCAGCACTTCCTTTTCAAGTCTTTCTTTTGTCTTTTCACCTGGATTCTGTGTAAGTAGGCCTGAAGTTTTCAAAAGCATTTGTCAATGAATCTGAACCTAATCCTACCCTGGCTTTGATTTAGGAGCCTGGAACTCATTCACTGAGAGGTTAGTCGTTTATTTATAAATACAATAGTTAACCTGAGCTTTGTAAAACAAGTGACTTAAGAAAATTATCTAGACCAATACTTTTCAACAACTGGCGTATCATTCTGAATCTCATAGGTATTATTACTGTTAGTCATCCGAGAGCAAAACACGATGAAGTTGTTTTTTTTGTAGTACTGTTCTCATAATACAGCATTCTGTTGAAAACCCATGATAATAAAATCACAGTATTACTTCAAACAGACAATCTATCATCATGTTCATTAGCAAAATTTTTTCCCTGGTATGAAAATTTTTTAAAAGTTTATCAGATATTTATTTATAAAATAATTTGTTGGAAACTTGTGATATGGTGTCCTGGTTTCAGCTGGGATAGGGTGAATTTTCTTTCTAGTAGCTGGTATAGTGTTATGTTTTGGATTTAGTATGAGAAGAATGTTGAGAACACACTGATGTT
>JANHGO010002629.1:0-29414 GCA_024606505.1 Aquila spilogaster
CGAGCGCCATGAGATGTTCCGTCTCTGGGAAAGCACTGATCCCCAGTGTTGTTGTGCCTGTAGATAGGGCGCGAAGTCTCGTAGCCCTAGCTTTCATAGCTGCCACAAACCATATGGGGTGAAATTGGGATATCTCTCTTGAATCACCCCGTAAGTTTCCTATCACTAAGTCTGTCCACTGGCCTTGTACAATTTTGCTTGTTTGCAAGCCTTTTTCTCTAAAAGCGTTCATCAGTCCTTGTTAGAAGGAAGGCAGATAATAAGGGCTGGGAAGGAAGCTGCTCAGAGGCACGCATCTGGCCTAGGGAGGCAGGTTCGCTTTGCTGAAGATGGGCGCAACAGAATGGAGAACGAACCTTCTTAGTGTTCAGTGTGAGCAGTTATTGCAACACTTTAACTCGTGCTGAAACCCCATAGAACTTCCTTACCCTGCTGGAATCAAGGAGAGGTTTTTCTTCAGCGTTACACAGTCTCCCTAGCCAACTTGAATATCTAGCTGAGAAAGGTGTGATACAAACTTACGTTCTTATTTCATCTTCATCATCAGAAGCAGTTTGTCGTTGTGTGGTATATTCCTCATTGTTAGTGCATTTTAATAAGAATTTCCACAGGTAGTGTTTCGGTTATGTGCAGAAACAGTCCTGTAAAGAATATATTCTGCATTTTACAGATATAATTACAATATGATTGAATATAAGAAATAAGGTGTTTTTGTTGTTGTTGTTGTTGTTTTACCATAAGGGTGATGAGACACTGTAAAAGGTTTCCCAGAGAGTTGGTGGATGCCCCATCTGTAAAGAGTTCAAGGTCAGGCTGGAGGGAGCTCTGAGCAACCTGATGTAGCTGTAGGTGTCCCTGTTTATTGCAGGGGAGTTGGACTATATGACCTTTAAGGGTCTCTTCCAACTCAAACCGTTCTATGATCGGATACTGTTTGGAACTCAGTAAAAATGAACTTATCTTAAAAATGTTTGGCTCACATTTAGAACTTCCTTATACTAAGCACCAATAACCAGAAGAATTTACACTTTCTGCAGCCACATAATAAGAATCAGGCTTTCTTTTTTTCTTTTTTCTTTTTTTTTTTTTTTTTTTTTGTTAGATTAGCCGATAAAGATAATGTTATCATATGACCACATAGCTTATTGCCACAGAAAAAGGTCATTCCTGGATCCTTTTGAATTCTGTGTACAGTTAATGATGAGCTCAGATTTGTAATCATATTGTCAGTTATCTGATGACTAATTTTACTGTGAGAAAGGCATCGTTCATTTTTTAATGTCCGTCAAACAGATCATCAGCTGCTTACTTTTTCTTTCAGCAATTGCAATTCTGCTAATAACATTCTAGTAAGTGAATATAAAGTAACAAATGGGTAACCGTTCAGCAGCAATATTTTACTCTTCAGACCTGCAGTCCAACAACTTACATTCTGAATAGATAGGCTAGAGCACACTTTTACTGCAGCTCTTGTAAGTAGGATATTCTTACTGCAGATCTTGCCATCACCTTTGTCATCTTTTTATTAAGTTTCAGTAAACTTAAAACAACCATCTTCAAATCTCACGCTGATTTAATCTTGAAAGAGTGGATTTATCCAGCTTCAAAATGGTAGAAGTGAATGTATATAAGTGACAAAAATATGATACAAAAGTAGCTAGCCATTTTTTTGCCATATTTTTAAACACTAGAAGCCATTGATGGATGAAAATATTATGATTAACCCCTACAATGTTGAGCTACATTGTGATAGCTGACTGTCATTATTACTGGGGAAAATCATCCCTATGGTTCATTCATGGTCCAGGGCATGAACTTCCAGGACAGAATGGTTTAGTGGTTTGAACCTGTTCAGACTTCTCTGTAAAATCTCTTGCAAGGTGCTTCAATTAAAAATGTCACTTCTTGTTAAATGAGTCTTTTGTATATAGATATAGCTAATAATCTCAGTGCATATAAATGACACTTTTTAATGTGGGGACTAAGTATGAAATCAGATAAAACATCATCTCACATCTTTTGAAGCTGTCAATATTCTTAATGTTCTCTCTATCTCTGAAATCTAGCTTCAGCTATTCCACTCAGATTATTGCAAGTTGTAAGCTGATATATGTAAGTAATTATCCACTATGCCAGTCTGCTCAGCTATACCATGATGGCTTAAGTATCTGGGAGACTGCTTTACACCAATACTTTATGTTTACAGATTTCAAACTATGATCTGATGCACAGCAGGTATGCAGATGCTACGCACAGAAAGTCAGGTATGCTGTCAGTAGCAAACCTAATGTTTTGTACTTCACTTATCTTTCTAAAAATGAGAGAACATGATAGAGGAACACCCTAAAATTTAAATCTGATTTGAAGTCTGTGTCACACGTAAACTTATGCAACTCAGGCAGCAGGATTTGATAGTGACTTCAGTGTCCAAGCAACCCAGTTCATCTGCCTACCTCATTTTAGTGGGGAATTGCATTAGAAATGAAATCCCAGAAGTGGTGAGCTCTCATACAAATCTGTCTGGATTAAATATGCCCTTCTGTCTCCTGCTGGAGAATAAAACATCACAGATACTTCCCAACATGAAATAATATCATCATGTTAAATAATAGAACACTGGAAAGATGTGCACATCACAGATGCTCATAGCACCACAAGATTCATTACAGGTAAAAAATACACAATTCAAACTAAGAAGACTCATATAAAACAGTTATATCTAACAAAGTTGATTATGGTACTTGTGAAAATGTGGAAAATGAAGATGTAATTCCAATAATTGGGCCATTCTCTGTACCTCTTATAATGTAAAAAAAATATCATTGTATCTAAATTGATGGTAGCAATGTAAAAAGCTAGCAACCACTTAGCCACATCTTTTCTTGAAGATATAACAACAGACATAATAGCTACAAGAATTTATGTCATAATATACAAATGAAATTTCAAGACAACAGACTTAAAAGCGATGGGGTTGAGTGGGCTGAAAGTTAGGTTAAGTAGTTAATAGCTTACCCAGCAAATGCACAGCAAGTAGAAAAATAAAATAGGCTATGCTAAACGCTAGGCATGGTAGCAAAACACTGAGATAGATCCTGAACAAAAATAAAATGCAAACTTTTTAACATATATGTGGGTTTTTCTAAAAGTATTGCCTCCTATTTTTTTTCCATAGAAACTGCAACACATACAAAGAGCACAGTAACACTATTTGATAAATAAAATTCTCAGCTACAGAACACTGTTCAACATAGTCACCACCATTAGCTATGCATCTTCACCAGAGTTGAAGAGCTTGCATGCCGTGCTCATAGAAATCTGCACCAGTAGAGATGACCTACTGTCACTGTCAACCACTGAAATGCACCACTCATTGCCTCACTGTGCTCACATCCATTGTTTCATCTCCATAAACATTCAGTAAGCTTCCATTAATTTCAATGGGTGCCATTTTTTCCACATGGGGGTGTTTCATAGCACACCTTTGCTTCATACTCACTTCCATGTCAGACACCATTTTGTCAGACTGCTCCTGTGATGCCATCTGTCACATGGTAACAAAATTAAATGTGATATTGCTGGGAAGGTTCAAACTCTATTGCCCTTCCACTAATATCTGCCTCTGGTACTGTGGACCAACATAATAAAATAGGAGGCATTACTTTTGGAGCTGCCCCTGTATATAGACTTAACTACAATATTCAAGAAGCTATTCTCTTTTTTTTTTTTTCCAAAATTTTTCAAAAAGCTTCATGATCCAATGATTTTAGATCTCTTCCGGCCATTTTCAAGCTTTTGTCTGTTTATTTTAAATGCAATCCTGTTTGGCTAATAACTCTAGTGATCCATTCCTAAAGGTAATAATACTTAGTCTCCAACAGTATCAGATTGATTACAAAATGTCACAGTGCACCTGTTTTATGTAAGTTGCTGGTTTTCACTGATTTTGTGGTGATGAACGTGTTGAAGAATGTTTACTGAACAATGCAGGACAACTGACAAGTCCTCATGACTTCTTATTGCAGAATCATGCTATCTGTTCTTGGTCATCTACGAGAAAGAATACTGTCGAGTTTCAAAGGAAAACTTTTCCTTATGTGCTGGGACATTCTCTTTAGACAGAGTGATTATGGATCTGCTTATTGCCCACCTGCGTTTGTGTTTGGGTGACGTTTAGGAAGGAACTTCACTCCTTAGTCTGGGGAGAGGCTAAATGCATTGCAAGGCTTGGGTGTATATAGAGATTAAAGTATTCCTTTCCAGGAACGCTACGAGCTAAGGATTTGACTAGTTTTGCAAATGTGTATCCAATTTTTATTATTATTATTATTATTATTGTTTGCTTAACTTGAAGATATAGGTTCTATTAATGGAACTATATGATAACTGTCATTTCTTCGGCAGAATAAAATTAGTTCTCCATTTCATTCACAGAAGACAAAAATAACATTCAAAGTATCATTCAGCTAAATACAAAGCATCGTGTAAATTGTAAGCATTGCCATAGACATGAATTTTGGTTTTGAAAATAATACTGAAACTTCTGCTTACTAAAGAATGACTCCATGTGTTAGATTCATTTGTACGACATATTGAGAATCTCAGAAACTGTATTCTCTCTTTATCCACATGTATATGTTTCCTATAAAATCATAAAATCATACCAATAAAATTATAATGTGGAAAACACCTTCTGATTTTCAAAACTTACTGAGACCAGAAGTATGAAATTGATCAAAATTTTGTGAGTTCAAAGACATCTCCTCTCATGAGATGTTGTATTCAAGGTGAAACATTTTCCAGAAACCTGTTATGTTTTTGTAAAACTGATACTTTGTAGATAAACAGGTAAGAACTATTATTTCAACTACTGTAATTCAGAATAGCAAGCAAATAACTGAACGTAATATTCTGAGAAAGGAGGAGAGTTTATTCTCAGAAATCCCTAAAAGATTTTTTTTACAGATTGAAGTTATGATAAAATGATTTTTATGACAGTAAGGAATAAATACCTTAATATACTCCGTTACAAGCTATTTCCAAGAGGTCTTGAAGTATATTTGGGCAAGTATATGCACACTTGTGCAGTGTTCTAGCATGGCCACCCAGGATGAGAAAAAAATAAGTCCTCTGCTCAAGAAGGCTGAAGAATATGTAACAGTCACAGATGACATTGCGAGGGCTGGCTAAAGGCAGTAATTACTTTGAAAAAGATGTCAGCATTTGGTTGAATTGTTTTCTCAGCATCAGCAATCTGTGTAGGTTTGTGTTGCAACAGTACATCCAGGAAATTAAATGTTTAAATAAAAGTCTAATGCTGTCACCTTATCATATCCTCAGTTTTAAGACATTTAAAATGAATGTTGTTCTGTTCATGATATATGATAAGTCTTGAATGAAGTGATAAAATGGCAGAATGTTTTCTCTGATTTTTTTATTTTTTTTTCTTTATTACATAATAACCCTTTAAAGAAAGTTATTTCTGCTTGTAGAACCATACTATATTCCATATTTTCAATATTATACTTTAGGTTGAGTTCTGAATGCTAGTTTTGCTCAACACAGTGAAAGAGTACATGATACTCGGGATTGTTCCTTACATTTGGGCTAGGTAGACTGCTTTAAACATATACTTTCACTGTGCTTTACTATATTTTATTCATTTTAAAATGAGGTGAGCCAGAATGAAATCCTATCCTCACAAAAATGTATTCTGAAATCTAGGACAGCATAGGCAAAACCCATATTGATTTGGACTCTGCTTGAAGAAAAATGCGATTGAAAACAGTCTAGAAAGTGTCTATGTCTGTGTGTTGGGTGTCTGAGTGAGACATTAGGATAAATCTGTTTGGAAATAAATGTTAACATATGACCTCAGGTTACAAGATGCTGGGCTGAGAAATTCCAATGTATTTCTTAATCTTAAGACTGGCAAGGCCAAACATAAGGCTTCACTCATCTCTGCAATCCTACCAGTCATTACTGCCCACAGAATCTGCCATTCTCTACTTACAGCATGACAACTGAGGAGTAAATAGGAAATCCATGTTAGATATTCTTCATGCCTTACTCATGCCATTTCATATTTGTTTATTTATGGCCAAGGATGGAAATTGCTCATCCCTAAACTTATAGTGTTCAGTCTTAAAACTACTTAGATTTCACCACCACATCTTGCTGAAAGTTGATCCAGAACTTCTCTCCTGTGATGACTAGAGGCCTTCTTTGAACATCCAGTCACAGCCTATTCATTGTCATTTGCTCTTGTGCCAAAATTTCTTAAACAGTTTTCTGTCTCTGCATTTTATGTAAAATAATGTATATATGGAGAGCGATAGTATCCCCTTCTCCCTTTCTGATGGAGTGTCTGAAACTGAGATCTTTTAAAGGAATGAAAGATATTATGAAACAACACTCATGCGTTATGTGCACACATTAGTCATGCACAGAGTGAAAAGATAGTATCTTGGGTCTTAAAAGCAGCAGGCATATGATGGCTGACTACAGTGTCATAATAGTAAAGTGTTCTACTTGAGAAAATCTATTCCGTCTCTGTTAAAAGCTAGTAGGTATCTAATACACAGCACAACACAGATGTACTGTATGTTGTTCCTAGTTATACACAGGACCAGGACAAAGGTCCACCTGAACCTAGGGTCTGTGTCCACTGGAGGTAAATCGAAGAGGCTAAAAAATGGATGTAAGTGTAAAGTACAATGCATGTGTGAATTCCATATTATAAGAAATATATATTACATATTTCAGACAACATTTCCTGTAGTTAAAGGAAAATATCTGATTATCAAAGAAAGATGTGAAGATAATTTGTGGAAATTATCCTTAGTAAACTCATACGAAACTTCCTGCTTTTCATTTCTTTCTTTACACTGTCTTCAAAATTTGAAGATAAATCTGCACATGATTGAAGTCAAATGAGTGGCTTCTGTTTATCCTATTATTTATCTTACTATTTGCAGACATATTTGCAATCCTTGAGCTAAATATATTTATTTATTTTAATTGCTAAGAAAATGCTTAAAACTGCTTACTACGTGAGTTGTGTTTAAAATCATGTGTAGTACTTTTGGTAGCCTGGGATATAAATAATGTGGCTTTATCCTCCCTCAGCTTCTTCCAGCTACACAGTAACTGAAGAGTTACTGTTGAGTTTTGCTAGATTTTAATTATGCTCATTAGCAAAGCTCTTTTTGAATCAAGAATTTCACCATAAGTTTTTTGAGGGCTCAAGCAAGCTTGAGCATATGGAATTTTTGCGTACTTTATTTAATCAAATTCTGCACTTCCTCATTGTAAAAGTCTACAAGTTTTCCTAGAATTTTCCCTAATTTACCATTGACTCCTCTAAAACCAGGAATGTTAGTCATGGAATTACTTATGCATTCTGTTTACTACATTGAGTCAGGTAATGATCACTCAACGTGATTTTCTGTAACTCTTCCTGATTTTTTTCCTTCATGACTTCACTGTTCCCCAGGACAAGGTAATATAGTATCAATTATTTTTGCTTCTTTCATTATTTGTAATTCAAGAAATGTCCTGCTCAGGAAATATTCTTATCACTAGTAATATTTCCTCCCCAAACTAGCTGCAGTTTCTATCTCTCTGATATAGGCTTCTGTAATATTTATTTTGTCAGTAATATTAATTTCTTCATATCAGTGTCCCATTTTTAGGGCTATTAGACATTATTACAAAACAAAAAAAAATCCACTGCCCCTTAAAAAATTCTTAATTCTTCCCTAGGTGTGATCTGAACCAAAAATATATTTTATTTATGCTCTATTTTCATTTAATTAAGGATTTCATCAGCATCTTCCAGAATACTGCATATCATCTTTAACTTTGTCTCTGCTCTATCTTACACCAGCAGTTCTAAGTCTCTCATTTTACTTTCAAAGATTTTTGCATTAATTTAAAGACGTTATTTTCTCTCATATTCAGCCAGTTTCCTAGCTGAATTAGGTAATCTTCCTCTAACTGACTTAAGTTCCTGGCTTCTGCTCTTGCCACTGTTCTACTGTCACCATTGTTCGTATTTTCTTTCTCCTAGAATACTATTCTTTATTTTCTATATCCTTTACCACTCCATTTATTAATTTTTCTTGTCTGTACTAACTGTAAGTGGAATCATTATCTGAGACTCTTCCACCACCATTCTCTGTGGAATCAGCATTGTTCTTGGATACCTGGGCTTACTTGAAGACTTAGAATTGACTCCATCTGTTGGGAAGAGTATTTTCCCTGTAAATACTTCCCACCAGTTGGCATCTCCTTTAAATCTGTGCAGCCTCATAATCTAGATCTGTATTTACAAATATCTGCATCTGCAGGGTTTATGACTCCAAATACCAATTTGAATACTAAAAGCGAGACTAAAAGCAAGGCTAACTCAAATCTGCTAAAACTCCACTTGTGATCACATTTCTGCTCTAAGAACTGCCGAACTGGCAGAACTCTTGAGTTCATTGACTTTCCACTTCCATATTTTCCATATCTGCTATTTATCCATGTTTTTCAGGAAGTTGTTTGGCCAGACGTGAGGAAGAGACAGTGATATTTCCCTGTTTGAATCCTTGTCAGTCTAGAGTTGATATCTTAAATCTTTGTTGTGTCTGAATTTACTCTATGGGCAGGCCTCCTTTTACATCATTTGGAATTTCTAACCACAAAGACCTGACTTTTTTGATGTAGTCATTCTTTCCCATCTGGCCTATTCCTGTCTGCTGATCATTCTGTCTTGTAAACATTCTCATGTTTCTTAACGTATCATTCTGTCTTTTCTTTTCATCTGCTTCCTCTTCTTTAGATTTTACTACTGAGATGAACTTCCCTTCCCTCTTTTTTTTTTTTTTTTGCCATTTAATTTTTCTTTGGTAGAGAAAGGGATGTATTCCTACTGTAGATCTGCAAAGCTACTTTGCAGTTTACAGAAAATTCACAATACCTTCAGCCATCTAAATAATGCTATTTAAAATATACATTAATATATATTTACCCCTTTTATATTATAATTTTCTTTATCAGTTTTCTAGCTATCTTTTGAACAAACATTTTGAACTTCTTGTCTTTCAGTATCCCTGTAATTCAAATCATGTTAATGGCTCTGTCTGTGCTGAAACTCCCACTAATAAAATACTGATTTATTTTGTAGGAATTAAGAGTTTTGAGACAAATAATGTCAACATCAGTACATTTATTTGAAAATGAGTTGTATACATTTACTAAATCTGTATTAAGAGAATTTGGTGAGATAAGAATTGCGTCTAGCAGTAAAACTGCTAGACTATATAAAAATGCAGATCTAAAAATAACAGGCTATAGAAAGATTTGCTGTGTAAACTATTCTGGATTCTACATATTACTTTGCTTTCTATTTATTATATTTATGAATATTATATAATGATTACAATGATTCAATGTAGTCATAAAACTTGCTCATATTACTTTTTTGAGGATGTTTATAAATATGAGGAATCAGCAATTAGTATTTTCTTGAAAATACAGTTAAAACCTACTTTATGTACTTTGTGTAAAACAAAATACACAACATCCTCATTAATATTACTGCAGTGTGTTATTTATTGAGCACTCTAATTTGGTTTCCTGTTACTGCTATATAAATGATGTATCAAATAATTCATAATACTTCAGTGAGATTTGTCTGTGAAATGGATTTTTAAGAGTCATTCTAACAGCACAGTTTAAGAACAAAGTTTCAAAATAAGAGATATTCATCTACACAGGGCTTTTGACTCAAAAGGTGTAATGCAGTTTTTAAGTGGTGATATGCAAGTTTTGAGTTCTGAGTTCTTTGTTTTCCTAGAGCTGTTGATTTATCCTGAATGCTACAATAAAACTGAGAGCAGTATGGATTGTAGAAATGAAATTATTAAGGAATGAGTAGACTGTGAGTTTAGTTCTCTGTAAATATCCTTTCCTTAAGATCTTGCCTATCTTACAGGGTTCTAGACTATGAGAGTAGAGATTGATCATGTGCTTAGTGAAGTCAGCGGCAACATTTCCATGGTAAATAACATTTAGAATCTCTCCACCCTTGGCAATGAGTCTGTAAGCACATGTGAACAAAATTATTGCAGGTATAAACTAGCAGGACCTAGCTCCCCAGAGTAGAAGTAGGCAGGAATGTGCGCCTCAGGGCAGACAGTTTTGGTACTTAGAAGTCCTGTATCTTTATTCATCAGACTTGCTTTGAGCAACAAGTACCTCCAGACTCCAAGGAAGTAATGCAAACACAACCACATTTGTAGCTGCAGGACTGAGCATCTGTTACAGGCTGGGAGAGTTTGGAAAGCATGATATATTTGTTCAGATGAGGTATACAAATTAACAAACAGAAAGCTTATTTACAAATATTTGTTTTGTTCACAAAGTAGCATGTACAAAGTAATTAATTTATTGTGAATACCTACAAAGGGATAATTAATGCTGGATTCACATGAAAGCAGCAGTTACAAAGCTGATTTTCCTGGTCTCTTATCTTTAAAATGCACTGGTCTTACCTGGACATGACAAATAGGGACCATAAGACCTTGCAAAGCAAGACTTGTCTACTTTGTAGTGCTGATACCATTGTCAAAAAAAATGGATTTTGTTATAAAGAAATGAAAATGTATCATGGATTTCCTGAGGGATCCCAATGAGAAAATATGCAAATAATATTACCATTCTTTTACCTGTAAAAGTAAACAAATTACACACAAATATTAGTCTTTAATTAAGGGAAATGTTTATTCATATTGGGGTCAGGTGATTACAGCCATGTTTATCAAATAGAATTGAACTGCAACTAAATTAGTCTGAATATCTTTCTAACTGTTTTAGAGAGGATTATGTATTTTTGAAAGCTTTCTACAAATTTATCAAAAGCTGGGATAAAGGTGAAGAGGGAACAGAGCTTCTTGCTATAAAAATAAGCTAATTAAAATGCTGGGAGGTAGGCTTTCTGTTGAATTATGGTAACAACTTGAGTATTGTGCCATTTTGGCAGACATGTATATGCACAACAACTGGAGTACTGACTGGAATAGCACAGATGATAGGTACAGAGAAGCAGCAGCATCCAGGGCTCAGCATTTACCACGAGAGACAAGAGTGTACTATGTTGGAGGAGGAAATTTAGTTTAGAAGGGGCAGTTCTTCAAATATAGATGCACACACATGCTCACACTCTTGTATAAGTGTAATGTCTTGTGTTTCAGTTTTTATTCATCAATAGAAATTAAGTGCTCATTTGGGGATTTTTGCAAACAGTGAATCTACCAGTCATTGGAATTTAATTATTTCCCTTATCTCAAGCTACCGCCATAATGATAATATTACTTTAAGTAACAAGATTAGAAACGTTTAATAAAATGTTAAAAACAATAAAATTTTAAAACAATAAATTGTTAAAAAAACACAACAGTTTCAAGACAAATCTTCCAAAATCTGAGATAATTTGAAATTTTCTCATTATTTTAACCTAATTACTTTCTGTACCAGTAGATTTCAGCCTTGTATTTAGAAGTGCATATTATGTCATATTAATTCACTAGGTGAGTTCCTTAGTTCATACAGTTAGACAGACCTTTTCATTTTAAAACTAAGATGTGGGCAGAGAAAAAATAGGTGGTTTCAGCCATTTTAGATTTAGTTTTAGAAAGTCAATGTAAAAAACAGATATATTATTATTTTCTCTTTACAGAGCTTGAGAAGATTCTATGTTTAGATTCTTTAGAATTTTCTCTCATATATGAGCTAGAATGCTGTGATCTTCTCTGTGTCATCTCCTTTGATGTGTGAAATAGAAAGATTGCAAACCAAAGAATTCCTGCAAGCAGAATTTATTAGAGGCTTAGTACTATTGCCTAAATGAATTTGGATGCACTGTTACAAAACGCAGTTTGTAATCTAAGAAAAAAAAGAGATAGCTCTTACTACCAGACACCAGCCAAAGAACTACACCTATTATGTGCAGAGTGCCTAACATGAAAAAAGTAGCTGTAATTTTTTAACACAGATTAGCAAGTAAAGGCAAAAAATTAAAAGAAACGTAGTAGATGTGAATTCATAATATGAGATCTGGAAAAATTCTGAGAGCCTATACAGGATAAGGTTTTATCATTCTAGAACAGAGTGTAATATATTTGAAAATTATAAACTATATGCAATGAAATTAAGCCTTTGAATAAATAAATATTGTTATGAAATGCTTTTGTATAAAATAAAACACCTGTGGCTTAAATTCAAGTTTGTTGAACACAAATGGGCTAGTAGTCCAGCGTGTCATGTTTTAATTCAACATATGGGCTTTGTTTTATCATGAGTGAAAAAAAGAGTTTGACTGTACATCTGCAACATTTAAATGGGTAGTGATTATATTACTCATCATCATACCATTTGCTTCTTATTCTTAATTGCAAGTCTGACATTGATCAGATCAGCATCCTAAATGTTGGACTAATCTGATAACAGCTTCAAAAGTTAACCTGAGATGGCTAGCAGGTATTTCTTTCTGCTAACACTTAGAAAATTATTTATTTTTAGTGGAAGCTACTATACGTTCTATATATGTAAAAATGAATAAATATACTCTATATGTACACTTGTATGTATATGATTGCATATATATGCATACATTTATGTATGTGTGAATATATACATACATGCATACAGCCACCTATAAATAGACTGTACATCACTGAGAGAGAAAGAATTGGACAGACAGATGCGTATCCTTCTGTCAGATCCACCAATTCTCACAACTCTTTGAATGCCTTGGCTGTGAGGAATAAGGCTGGCTTATTTAACAACAATGTGTAGCTAAGCACAATACGGATTTACTGCAGGAATTACTTGGTGATATTCCATGAGCAGGAGAGTGGTCAGAATTAACGGTCATTAGAAAGGATGGTGTCTGATATGGAGCTCAGCATTTTCCTCTAGAGGAGTATTTTTATGTTCATAACTACAGTGTCTCCTAAAGAAGGTATCAGAATAGAGTGCTATTTTGCGTGGTAGAAATACTGTATGCTACCAATGTCTATATAAGATTTGCATGGCTTTAAAATGGGTCACAGTAGTGTGATGGTAAAAAAGTATGAGGAAAATTTACTTAACTGATAGATTTTCTTGCTTTTATTTGTCTGGCTTAATTAAGCAACCAGTGCTACTTTCTAGGGCATATATTAGAACACATTATGTCTGTTGTATGTAACCAGAAAGAATGATATCCTGCCAGCTTCACAGTTGTGAGCCATAAACATCCTCTGGCTACACAAAACTCGAATTTAAAATATTGTAATAACTTCAAAGAATGCAGAAATGATTTACTTTGTACATTTTGTTGGGCTAAGTATGATCTTCACCATTTATTATTTTAATATTCATTTATTTCTTTTCTTGTGTATTAGAAGAAAGTGATCCTGAAAGCTATAGGAGGTGAAGATCTGTGCAAAATGAAATCTGAAATAAAATTGTCTGAAACAAACTGCAAAGTTGTACATTACCCTGGCATTTTGTGGTAGATAGATTAGAATCTTTTCCCTTAGGATATAATGCTATTCTCCTGACAATAGCTTTTTGCTCCTGGTTATGGTTTCCAAAAGCAAATAAGTTACTTCAAAGCATGATTTTTATCAGCTGCAAATGGAGCAGTGCCTCTGAATTATGGAAATACTTTAAAACTGCTTTCCATTCACTTCAGTAGAAGTACACTCAGATTCTCCAATGTGAACAAAGAGTAATTTTTATCTTTGAACCATTTCTACGTATATAAAAATATATGCTTTTTTGATACTATATATAACTTTGCTTTATTATTTGAGGAAGAAAGAATTCTTGGATGATACATCAATTTAGGGTGATATTACAAAAAGTATCCCATAGAGGAAGGCGTATGATTTGTGACATCTGAAATAAGACTTGTGATGACAGTAAAATAGAAATATTTCTGAACTACATATTTAAATGACTGAATTGTCCAATAAGCCAAAAGCAGAACATTCATTATTTTAAAAGGGCGCACATTCTTTGATCACAGAAACTTCTGTACTTTATTATTATTATTATTATGAAGATCAATTCCAATGAAATATTCATCATTTGGGATGTAGGGAGCAGGAAAAAATTTCATATACCAACTTAAATAAAATGTATTTTCTAATACATAATTCATTCTTTTTTTTTCTTCTCTCTTATCTGCAAGATAAGCATTGAGTTATGAAGTAGAAAAACTACTAATATCTATGCTGAAAAATGGACCACAAGGGGCTACAACTCTGCAATACAGAGCAAGGCAATCCTGAACGAATGAACATGGCAAAGAAGGTTGTGTCCCTGTCTATTCCACATTTATTCTCCAATGAACCAGAGCCCAGTTGTCTTCTTTTTTGGGAGAGTAGATATGTGCCATCAAATTGAATATATCATCCTTCAGAAATTAGATAATCAGAAAGGAGGCTCAGAACTTTATTTTCAGACGTCAGGTTCTAGATCCTGAGCCTGCACTCTGGAAGTGTATGCTCATTCTGCAGC
Organism: Aquila spilogaster; assembly: GCA_024606505.1. Classification (NCBI taxonomy): domain Eukaryota; kingdom Metazoa; phylum Chordata; class Aves; order Accipitriformes; family Accipitridae; genus Aquila; species Aquila spilogaster. The sequence goes on from JANHGO010002629.1 coordinate 14,557, forward strand.
GCCAAAAAGTATAAGGTCCCCTTCCTAGTGCCAAGGTAGTAAGTCATCCTCATCTAAGTCTGCTTACCATTGGCTTGTAATAATTGTTGGGTGATTAGTAAAGGGCGGACAAATTCAGAAGTGGTTTCATCGTAGCACAGGTAAATAAGCAATTCCTGTGTTTCCTTAGAGTTCACATCTTCAGCACCCCGAAGTTATTACCAGACTGACAGCTACTCAGGATCTTCCTTTCTTTAGCCTCCTTTTCCAAAAGCAGTCAGGTACTTCTTCTAGACATGGCTGTAAGTCCACTCAATATCAAGAGATAAGAAGTATAAGAAAATTAGTCTTCGGATTCCATTTAACTAGCCTTTGAATTTTGCAATTCTTTTTATTGCTGAAAATCATAAGCCAAGACATTATGTGTGAGTGTTATAATATACTGAATTCAAACATACAGATCTATTTCCTAACGGCAAGAATACCTGTTAGCAAAAGAGACACACTTTAAAAAATTGTTCACAAAATCTAGTTGCTTTTTTCTTTTTCTTTTTTTTCAGAAAAAAACAGTGTTGCTTCAAATGGTATCAATCCTCAAAAAGAAAAATTAAGCCCGTCAATTTCAAAGTGTATTTCAGGACTGTGGAAGTTTACACTTCACAAGCAAATACAAATTGTTTTGTGTCACATCTAATTGAGCCTGAAAATAAGAAACATGAATCCGAAAATCTTTATTGGCTAAAATACAGTTAAAATTTAACTCATAGTATGTATATTCTTTCCCTTGAAAACACTGACATCTAAATACACGCAGAGGAAGGGAAGAGCTCCTATCTCATTGTTATGCATGCAGATAACCAGAAGTGAAGATAATTGAATCTATTACCAGACAATTGTTGCTAGAATAGAAGAGGCAAAATACAAGGTATTTTCATATATTAATAAAGATGAAGAAAAAGAGTGTCTCTTAAAGAAAGAAAACAATAAGGAGATAAAAGGAGTAATGTGAACCAGTTACTTTTTTATCTGAACTTTCAGCTTAAACATGTATTTCATTAAAACTATAGTTTATTAAAATACTTCACATCCAGTGTAACAGTTTTAAACTTTTGTGAAATATCTCAAAGTGCATCGAAATTAATATCTTATTGAGCTTAGTCTTTTATTTTTATTTTTTTCTGCTTTAACAGCTCCTTAGGAGTACCTCATTATGTTCAAAGTTCAGTGCAAAATCACATGCTATTCTGCATGTTTTAGCCTGGCTGAAAGAGATTTTTGTCTTTACTTTTTCTCCTCCCATCTGATTTAGTTCAGCCATTTGCTTCTTCTTGCCATAACTGAAAGTTTGTTTACTCTTGGCTGATGCTGTGCTTTTTGCTAGCAAGAGTGAACTGGTTTCTGACACAGCTCCATTAATTCTGACAGCCACATGGATGCTTGCTTCTTCTATTTCACTCTCTTTCATTCTTTTTTTCTCTGCTTATTACATAATGTGTTTTTTGATAAGCTTAATATACAACCTCTTCTCTAACTTGATCTGTGAAATCTAATAAAAGTTCAACTCAAAATGGTTACTAACAGCATTTTCTGCTAACTTAAATATGTGTTAGGAAACAATGCCCAAAATGTCACTAGAATTGAATTTGCAGTTTTCAAGGGGCTTAAAGAAAGGGAGAGATCTGAGAACTAGAAAAAAATACCATGTTATCTGGCAGTTTTGACACTGTGGTTTAACAAAGTAGAAATTCTGCTTTTGAACTTTCTCATCTGAGAATTGTATCAGGACACTAAAGATGTTCAGGAACTGTATAGTTATTACATGCACACAAATAAAGTGTACTAAAAAGTTTTCTGTTAGTAACAGAAATTTGGGATCAATAAATGTATTCTTTAGAGATCTGCTTCAAAATATTTCGAGCACTGCAGACCAGTGAGAAGCAAATGATGAATGTGCTGTCCTTTTTATTGTTGGTATTTCTGGTAACTACTAGAATTTTATGAGTTGTTAAGTCTTTATCAGAGGGAGGAGGATATAGTGTGTGAAACTGCAGATAAAGTAAATCTTACAGTAGAGAATTTATAACCTAAATACTTACCTTTTCCTTATACAAAGCATACATCCTTGGATCAGACAAGAAGCATACTTTTCTTCCTTGTGACCTTATACACTTCTGCATATTGCAGCATGACTCATGGCAGCACAGTGGTCTGCATGAACATCAGCATGCCCACAGTTGCCCACTGCATAATATCTGCAGGCAATTATACCGTGAACAAATGGAGCAATTGCTATGATTCACTTGCCTCAAGCAGTGAGTCTCCTGTTGTGGTCTCTTCCTCTGTTTACACACAGACTCATATGCATACATTTGTACACTCCTTTTCTTATTCTGAGGGATTTCCATACTAGGATATAGCCAACGATAATCTAAAATCAAACAATGCTATATGGAGTAGTGTGTGCTACTTCTAACCCATTTATAACATACCAGTACTCACCCAGACAGAGTGGATTTGCTTAGCTGTTAAAGGAAACGCTGCTCAAAGAATAATTAAGAAACAACATATGTTTTGTTTTTTTTTTTTTCTAGGTTTCCTTCACATATTTTCTTTACAAGTCTCCATTCAACTTCAATTAAGTTTTGCCTTGATCTTCTGAGCCTGGAACACTGGATTTTTTTTTCTCATAATACAAGTAATCAGCAGATCATAGAATGAAAGGATTATGATGATTTTATGCTGGCTAAAAATATTTGAATTTGTTATCCTTTTATGAGTTTCACATACATGTGAAATATCAAATTAACAAAGACTTATTCAATTTATGGATAGTGTTAGAGTAGTCTTAAGTGAACTCATTTAACTCACGCTCATTTTAAGAGTTCTTTGAGCTAACAAGGTCCTGCAAAGTGACTGAGGCCCAGGTAACCTGACCAGCTTCAATAGCTGAAATTAATACAAGCAATAGGTTATGGTGGGGGTTAACATATATCTGATTATATTTAAGATGAATAACATTCCACACACACACACACAAAAAAAGAAGAATTGCAACGTATGTAATTCATTTATACATCTCTGATACAAGTACTGTAATTTCTTGCCGTTTTTTTTTTTTTTCAATGTAGAATTAGAAAGTCTAGTCTATTGCTCATTATACACTTCTTTGTGGGAGATCTAACAGGAACAACTGAAGTAATCAGATAGTGAAATGTAGAAGCAGTTATGGCTCTGACAAATCAAAGAGCAGGCAAAGTAAGTAACACAGGGCACTTTCTGATATATTAAAGAGGTAAAAAAATCTCTCTTTTCTGCTATATACATGCCTGTCAAACTCTTTAAAGAAAATGCACATAATCATGAAATATATTGTTAAGCAATTCTACATGGTTTTATATTTCTCAGTCACAACCACATTTGGAAATACTGATTTCATTGCTCCTACGAAGAAAGCATGGGTTACCAACAATCATAAGTCAATTCAATCTGTATATGAGAATGGTAGCCAAAGGATTCTGTGTCCAAATCATAATTTATATTATATACCTCTGCTGAAAATGTATATAAGGGAATACTTTTCTGTATGTGATCAGAAACTCAAACTCGTTTTACAGCTTTTGTGTCAAAATTCTGTGCTGCAGATGGCTTTGCCATATAATTTCTGAAGCATTTAATGTTCCAGTAGCATCCTGTTACTAAAACAAAGAAACACGAGTAGATACTAATCATGCTGAAAAATAGAAAGCCAGACTATAACAATTAGTTACAGGAAGGAGTGCAGAAATGTATAAGTCAGTACTATTTTCACAGAACAGTCTGACACATTCCAAAGAATCTATTTTTCCTTTCTGTAACTAAGATTTACACTGTATGCCCAAATAACTGCAGTAAGAAAGGCAGAGAAAAATATTGTCAATAATTTGACAATGTTTTATCTGATGAACTAGATAGAGAATTCAGAATCTTGCTGACAGCAAGTCTTTTTTTTTATAAAGACTTTTTTTAAACTGTTAAAACTATTTTATAGTTGAATTTGACTGAATATTCAGTTATCACTATTTAATATTTTTCCCCTGTGATATTCAATAATTATGCCATTGCAATCTCTGTTCAACAGTTAAAGTCATCATCTTCTTCATTTATTCTTCCCATCTCATTCAACTTCTTTCTATGACTGTCAAAACCTGCTCTGATCTGAACATTAGATAAGGCTTAGAATAAAGGATATTTTGAGTAAGGGAAGAGTATTGTTTTCTTCAGTGCAACACAATGAGGCATTTATTTATTCTCCTGGGTTTGTATTTCACTACTTGAGGTGTTGTGCTGTCTTTTTTTTTTCACAGTTTTCAGACTTTGTTTGATGATATTTGCCTTCTAATTAGCATCTACAGGCACGTTAGATTGAGAGAAATATAATCCACCACCATCTTCATCAACATCAAAAAAACCCTGCTTAGCACTTTCCTTTTTACAAGGTAATTTCCATTCCAAATAACAAGAGCTAGCAACATCACTAGCCACATTATTTTGATAAGAAAATCCCAAGAAATTAGGATTTAAGCAACCAGTTTTTGTAATGCAGACTTCATCTCAGCCTGCAGCACTTGGCTGTCCTCTTTAGTCAAACATACACTCTATTATGCGCTGTTCAGTTGGTGTGGAGACTCTGTGCAGTAGGGAAGCCACCAACATAACTCTAAACATGCCCTTGCCTTCATTCAGAATGCTACTGATCGGGCACATCAGGTTAGTAGATCACAGGAATGCCAAAACCATTTGTATGTAGAGCAGGAGAAAGGTTGCACATTAGACGAGAGAACATTTGTGTGACTCTTGAGCTTGACTCTTGAGAGGCTTGAAGTGTGGACCAGAAAAATGGTCACTTGTGAGAGTAGTTTATTAGATCCTGTATCTGACTAATCTCAACTGTGGCTACAAAAATGATTCCTATCTGGAGATCTGAAAAGCCCTGTTGGGTGGGGAGCAGATTTATAAAGTCTGTCATGGAAGAGATATATTTTTCATGTTGGATTTAGAATAATTTTAAGATTTCACTGAAATGTACAGAAATATCATAAATGATATAATTATAAGGTAACATTGATGACATGCTATTACAGAAATAATTTAACACTGATGGAATCTATGGAATAAGTATGCACATAGCCATCTACCTGAAATTTGCCTGATGCAAAATGAATTCCTTTGCTTGCTGGCATCTTTAAAAATGAAAACATTAGAGGAAAATGTGTGTAGGAAAGAACAGGATTTCATCTCTCTACTGTTTAAAGCCGTTTATGGCTACTTTTTAATATAAGTAATCTTGCAAATACCTCATTTTTAAAAGGTCTCAGAAAAAAATGGCATTTTGTATATTACTGCAAATCAGTTTTCCAACACGAAAGAATTGAGCTTCAATTCTCAACTCAGAATTTCCTGATTTTTGGAATGCTTCCTCTGTTTTTATCAGTAATATGCAAATATTATTCGCATACACTTCAACCCAGATAGTTTTCCTCTTTCCCATCTGTGTGAAAACTATAAATGATGCCAGTATCAGAGAACTTTACCAATCACATCCTAAAATACTGACAGCAGCTCAAATTCTCACTTTTTACATCTGAGAAAGAAAAAGCACAAAGTGATGCTTGTTTTGCTAAAGACGCTTATAAGAAAATGGAGTAGTTATGTTTATTCCATTTGTGTAATTCATTTACCCACCCTTAAAACAGCTCAGTCTGTTTTCACCTGTTGAGCTCCTGAGTTAAAAGCACTGCATCTTATAAGTTCATAATCAAAAAATCGTCTGAGGAAGGTCAGTCTTCATTTCTGCTTCTTAGTTCATAGCCATTGCTCCAAAGGGTAAATGACACCATCTACACATTTGCTGAGTAACCCCGCTATCCTTTTATTAAAGTACTTTTTCATTCACAGCTTCCTCTTGAGCAGGTTGCAAAGGTCATGTGTATGAGAATGGAAATTCTGAGAATCATGGTGATGAAAGCACAGTGGTAAAGCAGTATACTGTTACACAAAATAACACAACGGCACAGACTGTTGGACTTCTTATAGAATAACAGCAGATGTTTATTTTCACTGCACAGACATAGCATTTTCCCCTTAGCCATATTAAATTAATACTGTCAGTATGTGACATCAAATAATACAAATTAATAGGACATTCTACACAGAAATGAAGAAAAGACACTTTCTTTTAAATGCACAGTCAAGCCAAGAAAGAAGATGGGTTATTTTACTGACAATTTCATGCAGATTCTTGTCCTTTCAAAATATTTGTATTATTACTAATTATTAAGTCAAGGGGGAAACAGTGGCTTCTCTGTTCATTCTCAGACCATTTTGCACTAACAAAGTGCACATGAGCAAGATTATGTTTCTTCATCAAAGCAAGTGCAAGCAACAAACCTTTACGATATTTAAGGTGCAAGAGTGCACACTTGACCAGTTTTATGCGTTTCTTAAAGTTTTGGCTTTCTCTGTAAGACATATTTCATACAACATAATCCCAGTAACAGATTCATATTCTTTTATGTATTTTTCAGTAGGCTGATACAGCTTGATCCAGGGATTCTTAGGTTTCTCCAGAAGGACCTAAATGCTTTCAAAATCAAAATTTGATTTGGCTAAATGAGATTAGAAATTCCATTCTTAAAATAGATGTGTAGCTTTAAAAGAGAGAAAACTGAAATTAGGGAAGAAAATGAAGACTGTAAGGTTTTTATATACTCTCCTTTCAGTTGTCTTCCTGAAGTCTGGCCCTTCAGTTCCTGAAGGTTGGTCACTCTGAATTCGGACACTTTCTGAGGAACACAGCCTCTGCTCTGGTCCTAGGAAGCCCTTTCTGTTAAGATAGATCTGTCTGCTGCTCACTTCTCTCTGCAGTCTCTTTAGTCTAGGTAGCTCTCACTGTTGCCTTTTCCCCTATGAAGCTCCCAGAGGGAGCATTCCACCTCAGGATACCTGCCTGATCTCAACTTGTAAAGTACAACAAAGCCCTCTCAAAGCCAGGAAAGAACACCCAATACTTTGCCTCAAAGTGGGTCAAGAATCTCCCTTTACTTTTTTTGCTGGCAGATGACAGTGATCTCTGTCTGCACTCCAAACAGACAGATTGTGATCCAGATCCCCAGCTATTGCGCTTCCATGTCAGGGCAAGCTTACATCTGACTATCTTAGTCAAGTGATGCTCATTCATGTCCATTTGCAAAAGATAATGAAGATACACTCAATAATAAACACTGGGCATGTCCACAGACATATCAAAAGATGAACTCAACTAATTTAGAGCTCACTCAAATTGAACTTGCATACATGTGTGCATATTAGGACAGCCTCTAGTCACTACTGCTAAGTTATTACATGTATTTAACACTCATTTTTTTTTTATTTTGTTAACATGTAAAAAGGAAGACTAGGTCTCATTGTGCTAGACACTGCATGAATGTATTTGATGAGAAAGTCTGTGTCCCTCAAAGCTTCCAGTCCACAGAAGAAGACATAAGTACTAGATAAAACAATCAAGTCAACTGGAGAAATGTGGGGGAAAACATGTTCAGAAAAAGAAAGCCACAGTTTAATGCATTCTGCATTACAGTTACAACTTTCCATATGTTTCTGGCTGATAACAGCTCAGCCTGAGAGGTACTAAACTCTCTGTTACTGCTTTATTTAGTAAAACGTTATGTCAAAAAAAGAAAAAAAGAGAAAGTTGCTGTTTTAGTGGAAATGAGCATGAGTGAATACAACTCTTGAGGAATTTTGGCCCTCCAGTTACTTCCAAAATAATAAAAATGCAGAAAGCATCAAAGTGTTTATTTGCTGTCCTACCTTGTCAATGAAATTGGTAGTTCTAGTAAAAGGCAAGCAAAAGAAACCAAGTGCATCTCAGTCCTTCACTGTTTCTGCATGCAGTCACACTAAAGTCAAGAGGTGTAAGGGATTGGATTCCTCTGTAAGATGCTGTAATTAAAGTTTCATTTCAGGAAATGTACGTGAATACACCAAATTATAAGGATGTGGATTTTCTGTTTAGCTTTTCAGAGGGAGAAAAAAATCTTGTATTAAAAGATAAGACCCAGCAAAGTTAAATATAAATAATTTTGCTAATATATTTTGCAAAATATATATCCACCCTTTTACCAACTTCTTAATATACTTCCATAATAATTTCCTTGGTGGAAGTCAATTATTTATTTCCATTGTATCATTCATAATAATTGCTTTACCTTGAAGAACTTTGTCACCCCTCTCATAAGTTCAAATATCTGTTTTAAGATATTCACTATAAATCTTTATTACCACAAATTAAAGCAGAATTTTCTAATGTACAGAGAAGTGTTGTTCTAAAATATGTTTTCTAAATGTGGTTCACTTTGGTTCATGGTGTGGACAAAGCATATCCTTTTATGTCTAATATTTGTCAAGATTCATTTTGTTTTAGGTTCTGTTCATTTAGTATAACTTTAACATATATCAACTGAGAACAACTTTGCTAGTCTAGACATTTTAATAAATAGGATAAATTTAAAATTTTAGGTTTATATCCCAGTATACATTACAGAGGGCTTCCGAGTTCAAAAAAGACAGGGATGTCCTAGGAGACCAGTGGAGGGTCACAAAGATGATAAAGGGCCTGGAGCATCTCCTGTATGAGGAAAAGCTGAGTAACCTGGGTCTGTTCAGCCTGGGGAAAAGAAGACTGAGGGGGGATCCGATTAATGTTTATAAATATCTAAAGGGAGGTGGGAGGCAAATGGATGAGGCCAGGCTCTTCTCGGTGGTGCACAGCGATAGGACAAGGTGCAATGGCCTAAAATTTGAACATAGGAAGTTACATACAAACATGCAGAATAACTTCTTTACAGTAAGGGTGATGGAGCACTGGAACAGGTTGCCCAGAGAGGTTATGGAGTCTCCGTCTATGGAGATACTCAAGACGCATCTGGATGCCTATCTGTGTGACCTATTGTAGGGTACCTGCTTTAACAGGGGGCTTGGATTCAATGATCTCTTGAGGTCCCTTCTAACACCTGCAATTTTGTGACTTATGTGTCCTTCAACTTCAGAAACAGTATTTAAACTGGCTTTACTCATCAAATTGATTCTTCATTGAATTTTTGTTTCCGTTTATTGATTTATTTGTTCCGCTAAAAGTGCTTTGTCAGCTATTTAATTTGATCAGCTGATTTTTCAAAAATAAAACCTGGGAGCAAATACTCCACCCTGGGGTATGGATGTGAGAACTACTGGCAGAGAGAGTCATATCTGAGACAAATGCTGTTTTCAAAGAGAGACAGCACTGCCCATGGCCAGTTGGACTGTGACCATATTGCTGGAGCTGAACTTTTTCACTTCCCTCAGCTTGAGTTGAGCTCCTCCACCCTACATTATGATCAAGAACAGTTTTCAATCCCAAGTCATTTTAATTAGGATTAAAATCATGTATGCTTGTTAACTACTTGGAAATAAATTTAGGTAGTAGGAATACAAAAAAAAAAGTTAAAACATCTTAAATAGAGTTTGATATTTAAGCATACAATCCAATGCTTTTCTCAGTTTTGATTTAAATAAGTTTCTATTATGTCCTTATTTTTTCTTAGGTTTCATTGTATTATTAAATATATTTTTATTTCATTGGTGAAATGAAAAATAAGTATATGTAAGTACCCATATATTTGTTTTAAATATATGCTTTTTAATGAAGAATAATGTGCAAAATCTTCATTTGTACTTACTGTATCTTTTTTGTTCTATGTGCTTATAAGGAGCTTGTTTACTGTTCTAGTTCAGGTGTCATTTATCTCTCCAAAACATACTTCACTTAGAGAAGAGGAAGTTACACAATTTATCCTAACTGTAAGTAAAAGCAAGTCTAAAAGTATGCTTAAAATATTTTACATTTTCTTCTGAGGCAAAGATATATTTTTTTATGTGTCTTTACTCCTGCTAGCAATCACAATCCTTTTTAAATAATACAGCATCATTGCATACAATAAATAATGTTTCCTTCACCACAGTGTATACTACAGTCAATATCAACAATACCTTATTGTGAAGGAAAGTTAATAGCTCTAACCAGCAGCAATATCTCAAACTCTTGCTGGTTTATAGCTGATAAAATATTAATTTTTATGTCTGTCGCTTAGAACCACAGTTGCTGAGCTACCACACTCACCAGACATTATCACATCCTAAATATTTCATAAAAAATGATGTAGCAAATCAGTGCTATTATATATTGCTGTATTTTGGTTTGGCTTGTGTTTTTTTTTTTTTAATCATCACGCATCTACATGTCAATACCGCCCTCTGATAGCAGCATATTTGTTTCTCTTTATGAAGCCAAGAAGTTCCACACTTGGACATGCGTAACCCACAGTATGTTGACAGTTAACCCTAAACCGTAGGTCCAGGTGTCAGTGGGGCAGATTCCACTAAGCTGCTCAGGCAGCATCTTTTGAGTTGCTACAGAAAAGAGTCTAACTTCCTAAAGAAAACTGAAATTGGTGGTGGTTTACCTTAATATGATAGGCTGGGGACTGCTTTGGTTCATTACTTCAAAAGAACCTGAGAAACCCCAGCAGCTGGCTGGGAACTAACAGAGCAGGGAGAGTCCGGTAGCATGGACTGCACAGAAGCCAAGCCAAAAACCTTTCCTGCAGGAGAAAAAGACCAAAGACTGGGAGTGGGGCTGGGACCACAGCACTGCTCTGGGGTAGTATATGTTTGCTGGCTCCTTTCACTCTTCACTAGCTATTGGAGGAAGAATACTGAAATAGATAGTTCTTTGGTCTGTATTGCTCTTCTTAAGATTCTGTTACATACTCTCAAACATCACCAGCAATGACAGTTCAGGAATATCCAAAATACTTTCATCAGAGGAAGGGAACAATGTGGCTAGCATCTGGATGCCTCATACTGAAAGTCCAAGTTTATTACTAACAATCTCCTCTAACTCAGAACTGTTTCTCCACGTTGTCATTCCTGCATGCTAACTTAGGCTGTGCCAGTGATTTTCATACATTCATTTACTGAATTAGTTATTGAATGGAGACATCATTTTAGTGTATTCTTTCTCTTTACTCAAGCCTGTAATCTGTGCAGGTTTATGTTCAGTGAACCACACAGATACTGCACACAGCGCTCTCTGCAAATATATTGAAATGCAACTGAATCTTGGAAGAATGTTTAGCTTCATTCTCAATAATGAAATACTCTCCATATTCAGGTAATATTTTGCTGGTTTAGGGAGGTTTTTTTAATGATTCTTGTTACTGCCCTGCTTTCTCAAGGTGACCAGTCTTTTTAGTCCTAGTATTTACATTAGTTGAGTTCAAGGGATTCTGATTAATAAAAAGGGCTGAGCAATTATCCTGTGAAAATCAGATCCCCCTTGAACATTTAAATTTGTCTGTATAAATTTCTTTTAATAGCTTAGTATCTTGAGAAGTCATGGGAAAAATAAGCATTCCCTGGCAAACACTATGTGAAGTAACCATCCTTTTGGCAAAGAGAAGCTTGGGAATGCATAATTTATATACTTCCTATCTTCTACATGTGTTTTTTTCCTTCCACATTTATTCCCAGAATAAGTAAAACAATCCCTATGTTTCAGATATATCCTTTTAAAGAATATTCTTTCTTATTTTGTAACAAACAGCTTGGCCCTAAAAGGCTTTTTGTCAAGGTGTACCTGAAATCTGATAACTGTAAGAGCACTAATTCTGGCAGTTACCTTTCTTTTCTAGTTCATTTTTTTTTTATCAGTCATTAAGCATTCAGAAGACAATATGTCTTTTGATAGTCTACATAAGATACCAAGTGCATGTGACTTCGCTCTTAACCTGAACAAACGGAAAAGGAAATCGTCTATAGATTTATGCCAGTTGTCCAGTGAACTCCAAAAATAAAGGTAACATTTTAGACATAAAAAATGGGTGGTAGACATAATGTCATTTTGGAATACGTAATTTGACTTATAATAACTACTGAAACTAAGGTGCCTTAAAGCTATCCTTTTAAAAACAAATATTTGTATTGAATCAAAAGTGATTCCCATCTGTAAAAAATGTCAGCAGTGTGTAAATTCTGTAGAAAAATGTGAGCAGTGTGTAAATTCAATTTTAATATTATAATTCAAGTTTTTATATTGACATGGTGCCATTTTTCTAAGGAAATGTTTTAAACATTTTATTTTTGTCCAAGAGCAATGATGCATGCACAAGTATGTAATTCACTGGGTACAACAGTAAATATTTTCTTTGCATATTTTTCAAGATTTTGGATTAGAGTTTAGGTTTTCAAAATAGCATAAGTTTGTGTTTGCATTATAAACATTCTTAACAATCACAGCTGAAGCCCAAGATCTCTTTAGCTAGTCTCAGTCAAAATAAAGAAAGGACAAAGGCATGGGAATAGTTCCAGGCATAAGTAACATGTATTTTGATTAGATAAATTATAAACAAATTGCAGTTTTTCCTACCTTTTTTGCACACAAAAGTCTAAGATTTATAGAAAATTTATGTTATTAACTAATAATTTCAGGGAAAAAAAAAGTGGAAGAAATGCTTCAAAATTCATTAACTTATTTGGTTGGGTATTTGTTCATGATTTTCAAACATTTGCCGTTCTTATTTCACAGTGAAAATCATTCTGTATATAGAAGAGTAAAGGAGAGTTGGTGGGTAACTTTGTATTGATATGCAGATAAATTACATATGTTTACAATGTATATGATGCTTACATATATCTTTAACTTATTTAACTTAACATTAGCATAAGTACTGTTATGTATTAATTTGAAATTTGTTTTTAGTTTCTGCTCGAGCACGTTTCAAGAAGTGACTTGTTTCCACCACATTTCTGATTTAAAAGAAAACCAACCAGACACTAGCATAGATTTCAGCATCATGTTCCTCCATAATAAAACTAAACAACTCTTTTTGTGAATCCTTCTGCTAAAGTAACATATGAACTCAAAATAGAGTTTTTATGCCTGAAAACAGATAACGATGGAGTCTGGGGACAACTATGAAACCAAAAGGAATATACTACTGATGGGATCTTTCACAGCTCAGTTTAGTTGGCTGTAGCACAGACACTGACAGCTCATTTATTCCTTGGCCATCAGGGAGAGAAACAATCAATTTTGCAGCGCAAATCCCTTGTCCTCAGGAGAAGGTGAACTCTTTCTGAAATGCCTCAGTTTCTCTCCATTGATTATAAGGGCAGTATGTATGACTCAAGTTGTACTGCGTACATCAGGTGAGATAATTTCCACACTTGGTGGGAAATATATAAAACATTATATTGAAAATAACAAGAAAAAAAGTGATTGAAAATATGAAATTTGTATCTTCAGGAAAAATAAAAAAACTGTAATTTCTTCTTTAAAAATATTGCCATAAAGTGCATTTTCAATGAATGAATTAAACAGTGATTACTGTGCATAGGCTAAATCAAAATATGACTAGGATCTTTTCCTGATCACTTTAGGTGTTCCAGCATGATCCTTTGGACTTTTAACTTCTTCATTTGTTAGAAATCAGCTTATCTATTCCTCATCCTGCTCCCCTACTTGCAGATTTTACTAGTCTATACGTTCATGCAATTGGTTTGCTTGTGAGATGTATACCAAAATTTTGCTGCACTTCTTCAGAGACAGAGGTGCTTATGTACTGAGACAGCATTTGTTTCTAATTTGAGTGTCTTAGCCTGACTAGGACTCATGAAATCTTAATACCAAACAGTTCTACTCATAAGATTTTAATTACCTTACACTCTTAAATGCATGCTAACTATTGTCAGTATTCATATGTAGATGCAATTTGAAACATCATCTTACATAAAAGTGTGTATGAGTATTTTGAATTAGTACAGAATAAATACTGTCATCACTCATCCATGAAATGTTTATTCCTTTGTTATGACTCCATGACTCATGCTGAATTGTATATAACCCTTCAATGAGTCCTGCTGCAGCCCCTCTGGCAATCTGTAGAAAAAAAGCAATTTGAAGATAAATAAAACATTTCAAAATATCTACAGTTCTGATTTTCTTACAACTTGTACCAAAATGAATGTAATTTTCAAGCTCTGCAGTGGAATGGGTTGGCAAGAAACAGGGCAGAATAACCCCTTAATTAGCTCTTCTATTAGAACTTCTTGTGTTTCTGGAGTTTTGTTTATTTGTGTATGTATGTCAGTAAGTACATACCATTTTAAATACCAGACTGTTCTGATTTTCCTCTTCATTTTTAAGGATCACATGTCTTCTTTCTCTACAAAGTTGGAATTCATTCATATGCACTTTAACTTGGTTTGCACTAAAGAATCCAGAAAAATCTAATTAGTTTTAAAAGAGGTCATTTGAACAAAGATTCATGGGACCTCATCCAGATTTTTCTTGCAGAAGTTCTTAGAAACATCAGTAAACTTTTCTTGCAGGTGGACAAGATTTGTAATGAACTTTTGACACACATTAGTCTAGTCAGTAAACCTGGCATTTCAGAGAACACCACAGAAAATCTGAAGTCATTGAATTAACTTTAAGTTTGGAAAAGACATGCTGACAGATGTTTTCATGTTTTTATTTTTGTTTTAATTTTCTATTCCTGGTTTGTAGTACTTTTCAGTGTTGCTACTTATATTCTGAAGCATATCTGAAAGCAAACCATATCAACAAGTCAATTATATATGCAGGCACAGTTGGCTAAGTTGTACAGCAGAGGTACCTGTTTTACTTCAAGATGAATATCTATCATGTTTCACTTTGCATTCTCTCTTTCTTTTTTCCTTTCCTTTCCTTTCCTTTCCTTTCCTTTCCTTTCCTTTCCTTTCCTTTCCTTTCCTTTCCTTTC
>JANHGO010002630.1:0-29413 GCA_024606505.1 Aquila spilogaster
TTTTTTTTTTTTTTTTGCAAGGGAAAGAAAGAGTAAAGAGTTCCCCGCACACCTCCCTTTTCAATGGCAGCTAGATATTAAATTGGATCAGCTGCTCAGAAATCACAGCCTTAGTACTATGGTATTGTTGCTTCACTTGAATACAGGATACTGCTGTTAGAGTAGCTGGGGAATGCTCATATATGCAGCTTGGGAATAAAAGAGTTTAACTCTGGCTCAGGGAAATAGTTGCACTAGAACAATACCTTTATAAGGCTTACACTTGACTTGTCCCATACTTTTTTATGGTTGCAGAAATATATTAGAAGTACGGTAGTTACAAAACTAAAAGTGTGTTTTAAAATGCAACCACTTTAGTTATGATAAGATACATTTTTATTTTTTTTTCAGGTTGAAGATGAATATAGAGTGTTCCAAGAAGAAGCCAAGAAACAAATTGAAGATCTCAATGTGACTCTAGAAAAACTTCGGACAGAATTAGATGAAAAAGAGACTGAGAGAAGTGACATGAAAGAAACTATCTTTGAGTTGGAGGATGAAGTAGAGCAGCATCGTGCTGTGAAGCTTCATGACAATCTCATCATATCTGATTTGGAGAGTAAGTGTTACAAGTCTCTCGTGTGAGAGAAATGATAATTTAAGAACAGCTGAAGTAGATAATTTAAGAATGCTGTGATAGTGAAAATATTTTCACTTGTCTTTTGTATGTCTGAATTCAAGTCAGACTGGGCTTTGCAGAACCCTTATACTTCAGGGGAAAAAAAATCAAGTTGGCTTTGCTTTTCCAGTCCCGGTAGCAGTTGGTGTGGGAGTGAAAACCTGTGAATTGAGAATAAATATCACATCTGATAATGCTGTTTTCAAGTTGTTTTTCAAAGTAGAAGAACATGTAATTACAGACTTAATAGTAGTGTGCTGCTTGGGCATTTTGGAGACTGGATGATTGATTTAGTGTTTTGGTGGTGTTTTTTTTTTAAGAATGCTCTCTCTTTTGAGTGCCCAGGTACTAGGAGTTACCAGACAGCTTGGGAATGTTTATAATTAATTATTTCTACCACCTAAAGAAAGGTGGTTTTAGTAGAGAAATGTGTGAATGGAGGCCCTGAAAGTTACAAATGTTAGAGCTGATTTGGCAATATGGATGTATTATATATCTTTCTGTGTAAATTTGCTCAAGTCGTGAAACTGATCTGTGAACCTAAAAATGAATCTGAAAAACTTCAAGCAAGTTAGAATAAAACTTTATCTGTTGACTCTTGCCACCGTACAAGAAATGTTTGGGGCTTATAATGAAATTCATGTTTACTGTATACTTGTCTAGCTCTCTGTGCCTTAGTTCCCTCTCTGATCTCCAAGACCTACTCAGACATTCCTACCACAGGCTGGAATTCTGCAATTAGTCTCCATCTAAATAAGAACCTGGGCATCTGTACCGTGGCAAGCTGTATTTGCACAGGGCTACTTGCAAAATTCAAATATCTGGTATTCTTCCATGGTGAACAAAGACTGAACATGATAGCAAAAAAACCAAAGCATGGTGCCTTTTAACAGCAAGGCAAATATTAATAGAAAGGATTTTAAATTGGTCTGCTATCAAGAAAAGGTAGTATCTTAAGCAAGCTAAATTGTTTATTCAACTGAAGCTCAGTGCCTTCAGACATGTGGCTGTCAGCTTGGTTTCCCTAAGCAACCCTTCTTTATCTTGAAAGACAATCACTGTTTCTCTTTACAAAATTGCTTTAGGTTTTTATTCTGTGATTTTTTTTTTCTCTTTCTGTTCCAAAACCAAAAGACAGACATTTACTTGGGAGCAGGAGCTGAGGCACATGGTCAGTGGCTCTGACTTTGTTCCTGAAGTAATTTTGTAGCAAAGTCTTGAAAAGGTTGAAGGCTTTTCTACTTGCATGTTTTTGTCCATTAGCTGAAATAAATTCATACAGAAAACAGCACCGTAGTCAAGTAAACATTTAAGTGTCTGCCTAGTAATACCTGATTACAAGGCAGCTCTAATTTTTAGATGCTTCTGCTTTGGGGGTACAAAACCACTGTCAGATATTTCACTTAAACTGGTAAAATTTCAGGTGGAAAAACCTCTAGCTGGGCAGAAATTTTCAACAAAAATTGCAACAGTCTTTGTTGCTCATCGCTCTTGAAATAGTTTGGAAAATTCAGCTGTACTGGCTGATGGCCTGGTATGATCCTTTAGGGAAGAAAATCACTATTTTATAGGCAGGAAGGAGAGTGGCATCTAGTGGTGGTAAGAAAGGATGGCACCCAAAGAATGGTATAAACTGAAAAAAATATTTTTCTCTGACCACTTTAAAACACTGTTCGTTATGGGTTCATAATTAAACCTCATACAGGAGTTTCTTGGTGGTAGCCTCTAAGTAGTGACAGCAAAGAACAGCATCTCAGAAAAACTGAGATTTGGAGGTAGTACATACAACATATAAAAGGCAGAATTTTAATAATTTGTATTAAAGTGACAGAAAAACACATTCATTAGTAGTAGTAAGCTATCTTATGCTGATCAGACTTTTGGTTGGTTCTGGTATTCTGTCAGCCAAATGTCTAATGCCTGTGCTTTTAAATTTGAAGAATTCAGTGTAGGTTTAGGTATTTTAAAGCGCTAGTTAGAAGAATGGTGTTTTTTCAGCCTAAATAACCCAATATAATAAAAATCCATAAAGGTTTTCTTTAGTGAACTTTTATTTTAGATTTTAAAATATGAGGAAATCTATCTCACCCCTTAAGGAGAGAATTTGCCTAACGGAAAAGTTACTGGATGAATGAAAGTGATGGCAAGACAACTGGTAAATGACAAGTGATAAGTGATGGAAAACTCTCACTTAAAGAATTCACAAAGGACAGACTTTACAGTTAGGAGAAAGATGCTTCACAGATGAGGTGGTGAGTGTTCGTGGTTAATTAACACTAACTAGTAATGTAGGGATGTGAAGTGCTCTAGCAGTGGTACTTCGGGAATGCTTCCTTGTGGGCTTTCCAAACACCAAAAAGAAACATAACGAATATATATAATGAAAAAATTTTCACAGTAATTTGAATATTGAACTGTCACATTTTAGCTGTTAATGTCTGCCTGCAAAAATGGGATCTCTTTGATATGGACAGTAGGATGTAAATTGCACTGATTGAAAACATACAGTATGTTCCTGATGTCCATCCAGATGCGGCAGGAGCTGTAGTCAGCGGCAGCTGAACTCGTTCCAGGTGGGATGAGGAGCTTTAAGCATAGTGCTTCTGTATTGTATCTAAAAACTCTAAGAAATATTAAAATAGCCTGCATGTTTTATATCCTCACTAGCATGCCGAGATGAAAAACCCCCTGCAGGTACTGGAGGGGAGGTGAGGGACTGGGAGAGGGCAGGCCAGGCTGGCAGTGGGCAGGGGAGGTGGGCGTTGCGCTAGATGGCGTGTTTCCTCTGGTTTTCATTTCTGACTTCGGAAAAAGTGTCAGCAGTCAGGCAGCCAAGCTGTCAGGGGAAAAAAGAAACCTATTATTCTTCCAAGCAATTAATAAGAGTTTGTGGAGAAATTTTTCCAGATAACTTTGTCTCCCGATCTGCAGAAAATTGGGATTTGTAAGTTAGCTTATCAGTTGTCAGGTGTTTCTTCTGAAGCCTGAAAATACTCGTTGCGTGTTCACTTAGCACAAGGTACATGTGCTAACCATATCAGTTCTCTTAGTCCGTAACTATTTAAGTCAGTAAATTTTTTGGACAAGGGTAGGTGAGCAAGAAGGTTGATGTATCTAATGTTAAGTGAATAAATAGTTCTTTTATGGAGCTGACTGTTCATTTTTAATTCTGCTATATCTCATTTTGAAAAGGATCTTGACAGCAGTTGTGAAACTGAATTTTTACGTTACCATATTTAGGCCTTTTGTACCATAGTGTTGGAAGTCAATTGGATGTTAGTCGTCTTAGTACTTTTTTTCTTTTTTGCTAGTGTTAGACCCTTAAAAAATTCAGCTTTCTTGCTGTATAGACCTATTGTCTGACAGCGATGAGCTCAAAAGCAAGATTAATATGCAAATTGCTTAAGCGTTGGTGTATTTGTAACCAGTGCCTCTTCCTTATATAAGGAAGCTATAATTATTAAATTAACTGTAATGCTGGCACTAATCTGTGTAGATGTGATTATACTGGGATAGCCATTTCTATGCTAAAAAATTGAAATGCTATCCTAGTATAAGGCAAACCAATGTAACTAGTTCAAAAACTACGAGAATGCCCATTGTGGATTTGCCTGTGTCAGGATTACGTGATTTAGTGTTGCTTATCAGGTATTGTCATGTTTTGAAACTACTATGCATATCTGAATACTGTAAGTCTCTTTTTCCTTTCTTTCCCCCCCCTTTTTCCCCAGAGACTATGGAAATTAAACAATTGAATGTTGATACTAATTTTTATTTTGTAGTGATAAATTCTAACTGCTAATTATAATTAGTAAAAGTTACAAATACAGAATACAGTGATATTTTTTCTCTGGCTGTCTTACAAAATTCAGATGATATCTTAGTTCTTCCTCCCACCTCCAGCCCTAGTTATAATGTTTTTCTTCACCATTTGTAGTCTGCATTTCCCATAATTTATTTTTCTACCTTTTAAAAAGCAGGACCTTGTCAAACTGTGATTTAAATCAATACCATTTTGTAAAATGTAGACATAATTGAATCCTGCAGTAAAACACAAGCAGCTTGCTGATTTGCCATTTTTTATTATCCTGTTCATTCATCAGAATGGTCTCCTTGTTCTTCACTTACCCTAAACAATAGTTACTTTTCCTTTTAATCATCTTTCTTGTCTATGCTCCTTAAAAAGAGGAGACTGGACAATGGTAGAAGAGAAGTACTTGTCTTACCATACTGAAAATTGCAGCACATACAGGTGGGAAGGGCTTGTGTGTGTTAGAGAAGAATCGTGGAGGTTGTGAGGATGCAGAAAGGAAGGATACCACAAGGCAGCTGTACAGAGAATTGCTGCCTGTGTACCTATTTTGACTACTTGAATTTTCAGGCTCTAATTGGTGACACAATGCAAAGAATGGAGTTTAGGCTGTAAGAGGTGAAATCACTTATCTTAGTCTTAACTTCTCACTACGTTTCAAATTCAGTTGCAATTTGGTAGTTCTTTTCAGTTCAGTGGGTTTTGGTTTTGTTTTTTTGGTTTTTTTTTAAATCTCTTCGATTGATTGGGAGAGAAGACTGTTTCCAACAACTGCTGTAAAGTGCTCTGCATTGTTTATAGTAACTGCAGAATATTCAGACCATTGTGTTTTACTTCAAAGCATAAATATACTAAAACTTAATGGTGCGTTTCATATCTCACAAAAGCTCAAAACAATGGCATTACACAAGCTTTAACTCTGGATGCATTTATAGTTTCTGGTTTGTGGTTATTTTTAGATGAACTATAGCTTGCTTTTAGTAGTAGAACAAATTTTATTTTTAAAAACACATTTCTTTGAACTGCCTTCAAAAGAGAAAATGGTCATCCACTAGACTTTGTTTCAAAATTCTACTGGAAGCTCTTTAGGGCATGTTGACTTGTTGTCGCTGTTGAAAGTTATCTAATTTGCAGTGGATTTTTTTAGCATGTGTTTAAAGGAAAAAAAGGTGGGGAGGGGGAGCGACTTTTATAACTTTAACCTAAAGCTGGCATCTCAGTGCTGACTTCAGCTCAAACAAGTTGTGTACACGGAGACAAGCTGAAAATTAGAGGCCTTATGCTACCATGATATTTAAGCAGAGATTTGAGTGGCTCGCTCTGCTAGGCTTATCTTCAAAGCTTGGATGCATTTTAAAATGTGCAGTCTTACAAGAAGGAGATAAATACAGAAAAATCTGTCTAATTTTAGTGTTTCAACTTTTCCAAGCCTGAAAGGTTATCATGTTTTCAGGCCGGCTGAGGTTTATGTCATTCTTGTAAAGAAATTAGCTGTGGCATTAAAAGCCTCTGTACTTGGGACTCAAGAATTACTTCTGATGAAGAAACCAAAAAGAATTCCATGGCTGAAAAAGTGAAATGTTCTTATGAGCATAGTTGAGGCTCCTGAATGTACACATCAGCATAAATCAGCTTAAATCTGTTCTTAGTCTTTGTTACATCTGATTTAAACATTTTCTAAATGCTTACTGTTTTCCATTTAGCCTGCGATAGCCTCATTTTTATTGTTAAGAAAAGCCATTTCACAAAAGTCAAGGAGTATGAAGGTATAAGCTTACTTGGGAGGACGTTGGTAGTATTGGTATAACAAGTGACTTTGAATAAACCCTGGTTTAATGCTTTCACTGAGACCTGATACGCAAATAAAAGCACTGGAAAGTTTTTTCATGTTAGAAAATGAGAGCCACAAAACTTTACTGTATCAATCTGTTTGTATGAACATATATATCTATCTTCTGACTATTCAAACATTTATTATGCAGTTCCATAGATTTTTTGCCAAGGTTTTGTATTTTGAACAGCCTAAATGTATTAGGCACCTTCAATCTTTTTGTGGAAAGAGCATTGCTAAAGTACAGGAAAAATACTTGTTTCCAGCAGGTCTTGGAATCATGAACCTGAGCCAAAAAAATGCATTTAGTCAGTTGGTCCATCATTTTTACAGGTTTGAAGTAGCTACATGATGCTATAGAAATAAAACATGCTAGAATCCAAGGATCAGTGAAGTGACACACTAATTAGAAATTTATGCTGTGTTCTTCTTCATTAGTTGCTTAGTTATAAGAATGGAGTAATCAATCACATTGTCCTTGTGTATTGAATAAAGTAACAAATGAATAATAATTGCAGTAGCCAGTCTGTCAGACGCCACATGAGGAGTTGTGGTGATCAAGCTGCATACCCTTTTGTATAGCTGCTGACAGATTTAGAGAACCATCTCTTTCATAACATGATCTCATAGACTGTTTGTCCCTTTGCTGTAAATATAGCTTGTTTCAACTTCAAATAGTATCTCGATAGACAAGAACGTAAGATTCTTGAGGACATGAGTAGAATTTTATCCCCATTGAAGGCATGGCTGTGAGTGTTATGTCAGCTGCTTTGTGGCAGGGAGTAAATTGTGAATCAAAAGGCTTCGTGTAGCTGCAGCTTATGTTTGAAGGGGGGAAAACCCCCAGACCATCCATGTTTTTTAGGATGATTCCATGTTAAATCACCTACCTTGTTTATTTGCTCTTTGTTATTGCTTTGTCATTTTTATACTGTGAAAGGTAGAGAAGAGACTGGAATTTGTATAAGAATTGAGTTTGCTTATGCTGTTCCCCTCACCAGTCATAGAGAAGTATGTAGATATTGACACTCTCTGTCAAATTATTTCTGCTCATACTAATTTTCTCCAGATGGCTTTGGTTATAAAAATGTATTCTCTTAAGTTTTTAAAAGCATTTGCAGTTTTTTTCACTTTTTTTTAAAGTAAATAGATCCCTGACTAAGATCTTACAGAGAATTTGACTTTCTTTCCAGATACAGTTAAAAAACTGCAGGACCAAAAGCATGACATGGAAAGAGAGATAAAGAATCTTCACAGGAGACTCCGGGTAGGTTAAAACCTAAGAACTCAATAAATTTTAAACTTGGAATGTCGTAAGACCTGCATGTGAAATTGTGAAAAGGTGATATGGTTACGTGTAATACCATTAAAATAATTATTTCTGAGAGACAGGCATCATATGGGAATATATTTACTAATCTACAGACACTAAAGAATTAAATTCTGAAAAATTCTCAGTGTCACAAAGATATGGCATTGGGCTTAGGAGAAAATGTTCCTATATTTTCTGATGCATAGTTTAATATTAAATTTTTTTGCCCTCCACTGTGAACATTTTCTTTGTTTCTACAAAAGAAATTAATGACATTGGAAGTCTAGTTATTTCCAGCAAATCTTCTTCAGTTTAACTTGTAAGTTGGGTTGTGCCTAATGCCAGAGATGAGTGCCTTTGTCATTCCTGTCAATTGTTCCCTGTAACAGCATAGGGTAACTATGAATAATAAGGATAACTCTTAATTTTATCTTCAAAATTCTTGCTGCTGCTTTCAATTTAAAGTTTTATTTACCTATAGGAGGAGTCAGCAGAATGGCGTCAGTTCCAGGCTGATCTACAGACTGCAGTGGTTATAGCGAATGATATAAAGTCTGAGGCCCAGGAAGAGATAGGAGACCTGAAGCGTAGATTACATGAAGCTCAGGAGAAAAATGAGAAGCTCACTAAAGAGTTGGAGGAAGTAAAGTCACGCAAGTATGCAAAAGACAACAGGGATATTGTCTCTTTTGTAGGGGGGGGGGGTGCAGTTTTGGAAATCCAGTATCTTAACTATTATTGAGACTCCGGAAGTTTGTAAATCCTCTCGCTTTGAGAATCTGTATTTCAACAAGCTGCCATATGCAGGCTTTCAGGGGCCAAAATAGGTAAACTTATAAGAACAGTATTTGTGTCTTTATACTGTATACTTAATCCATCCAAGAATATTCAGTTTGGCGCTTTTGCAAAACCAGGTTGAAGTGGCGGGTTTTTCCCATTTAACAGCTGGACATGATTTAACTTCCCTCAGTGTGAAGAACAAGCTGTGTTGACTTTTCTGTACCATCATTAATACTTCTTATTAGCAGCCAAGGCTTTTGGTGTGGTTAAAAATACAGCTGGATTTTTACCTGAGAAGAAACCTTTGTCTAATTCTGCATATATCTTGTACTGTTTTCATTCCACTGATAATTGTTTCTGGGAAAAATTAGAGATGCTTTGTGTATAAAAACATTTTTAATAAGAAGAATTCAAACTGTGATGTATTGTGGCTTGAATTAGGTGCTACAGTTATTTAGAAACAGAATTATATGTCTTTCAGAAGTATTAAAGTCCTCAAATCCATAGAATAGGAACATCTTGGACAGCACCATTTGAATCCTGACTACATTGTCTCTGGGTATTGAATACATGTATAGCTTACAATGACAGTAATGATGTTTGTGATGTGTATATATGAAACAGGTTTTTTTCCATGTGGATGGGCATTTTGTAGGATACATGACACTTAACCCAGTATCCAGTAGGATATGAGATAATGCAGGCTATGGAACTTGGGGAAAAGCTGATGGTAGGAAGAGCAGACTGGTTACACTGAAAATGGAAAATTACCTGGATGGATAAGTGGTGGGCATAAGGCATCTTATCTGAAGTAAGATCACCAAACTAAGTAATATGAACAATTCTTACTAATACATTTCAACCAGAATTGTAATTGTTCAACTACTGCTTGCAAGTGAACCTTTGAGGTTACAATTGCACTTTTGAAGGTAGACCTGGCTTGCTGATTCCTCTCAGTATATTCATTATTATCTATACACAAGCATCTTTTGACATTTGATTCACTGCAAACAAAGAACAGAGAGGCAACTGAATCAGATTCCTTGAAAGTGGTATAGCTACTGTATTGGAGGGAAAGTGGTAGGAAAGTCTATTAACAGTGTCTGAAGCAAAAATCAGTCAATGTTTAATTATTGCAGACTGGAAAATAGGTTGCTTCAAACAATTCTTGTCTTGTGTGTGA
Source organism: Aquila spilogaster (assembly GCA_024606505.1). NCBI lineage: Eukaryota > Metazoa > Chordata > Aves > Accipitriformes > Accipitridae > Aquila > Aquila spilogaster. The sequence goes on from JANHGO010002630.1 coordinate 9,576, forward strand.
CACTGAATACAATAACCACCATAAATAATCTGTACTAAAAATCTAATTTTTCTTTTCAAATGGATTCATATGCTGCCTAAAGATGTATGCCATAAATGTATTCTTACCTCCTTAGTATTCATTTAAATTGTTTTCTGTTTATGCAGGTGGAAAAAAAAATTCTCCCCTCTGAGGTGATTATTTTCATGTGAAATGATGAAATCCTTAAGGCTCAATTTTCTCCATCCATGTGTACATGTGTATGTGTGAGAGATGGGAGCAAGAATTAAGCCTTAAATCAAGTATTGATCTGATACTTTTCACCTGGTGCTTAAGCTCTCTTGCTGACAGATAGTAAGAACTTACAGTGATTATTTAGGTTGATAATCCATTTCTAAATTACACTGAAAGAAAAATAGGTTAATGTAATGATCAATTTGGACCATAGATTTTAATTTGGCTTCAAATTTGTGTTGATTTTTTTAAGACTTTGCATGTTAAAAATGTTTTTTAAATGCCTTAATTGGGCTGCATATTGATTTCAGGCAGGAAGAGGAACGTGGTCGAGTGTACAATTACATGAATGCTGTAGAGAGAGATTTGGCAGCTCTGAGACAAGGAATGGGCCTGAGTCGCAGATCATCCACCTCCTCAGAGCCAACTCCTACTGTAAAAACACTCATCAAGTCATTTGACAGTGCCTCCCAAGGTAATTATTTTCAACCAGTGTAGTAGCTGTACCAAGTTACGATTTTGTGTATGTTGACATGGACACTTCTAACGGCTTAGCTAATTCAAGGTAAGTTGGTTTATTGTACTGTCATGACCTATAAGTGTTGGCTGAAACAAACCAACCTCAGCTAGATTGCACAACAGATTGTTCACTGCGGTTAAGTGCAAGCATCCTTTCTTTGTCTTGTCTTTGTTTTTTTCTTTACTGTCGCATTGCCAATGACTCATATGCTAGATGCTTTGATTCAGTGCTCCTGTATATTAGAAATACATAAACATATATTACACACATAATTATAGCTGGAAGCACAGCTGATTTCAGCCTGACTATTAAAATGTGAACTTAATGTGCCAAATTAAGCATTCTAAAAGCCATGTAATAGCTAGAGCTGGGTTTGTTTCTTTTAATAACTTATATTCTTATAGTCAAAGTGCTGCTGAAGGTTAAAAATAAGGTCCAGCCAGTGTCACTTATTAAAAGATATAGGGAATGTTTTCTAAAATGAAAGGGATCTCACTGTTGAGACAATGGACTTTACTATAATTCTGACTGTGGAAACAGGTGCTGTTGTCCTTCTCTATAGATGAGCAGAATAGGGAATCCAAGTAATTATCCTGAAATGAGAAACATTTGGGTTTTAGCTTTGACTGCATATGAGACCTTGTATGGATTAAAATATTTCCCTTGCCAGGTCTTTGGATTTTGAATTTCATTTACAGTAATGTCACTGTAAGTCTCTGATGTAAAAAGGCTTGGTCTGAAGTAGACTAATATCACCAGGGAGACTCACAGTACTATACTGTGCATGGCAAATCTACTTTTAATTGCTTATAACCTGAAAATTTGTTAAGGTATAGAAGCATCTCTGTACTATTTGGCGATTCTGTAAATGGTTCTATTTCCACACTTGTTCTCTTTGTTCATAGGTATTTACAGTTAATACCTAGCGTTAATTTAAAAGGGTTTTTTTAATCTGTTACTGGATGAAGGTGCTTTCTTGCCAGAGTTAGTTTGGTGAAATGATAAATCCCCTCTCCCTTCTTTTTAATCTTTTATTTCAAGCTAATATCTGCCTTCTTCCTCAGCATTCATGTCTAATCGTGCTGTTAAATAATCAGATGACTGATTCACCAATTCAGTATTTGTCTGGTTTTGTACCTTTCTAGACATGTTATTTGTTTAATCCCAAAATTTCAGGAATATAATATCTAGTACCTGTGAACTTCTGACTGGAAACTAGAAAGGAGAAGCAGATGATATAGGTTATCTTTCTTGTCTTACTGGCAGACCCAGGTGCCTGCTACCATCTCTTTAATTATCTGGAGATCAGAGAACTACTAATGCCATCATTTACATTTGCCAGGGTAATAGTACCCTGCACCTTAGCCTTGTCCACCCCCAGTAAACTGATGTTTTTACCATAGATGATATATTCAGGACAGAAAATGAATGTAATTACAGAGCAGTAAATGTGTAGGCACACTTTTAAATGATTTTGCAGTCAGTTACTAATTGAAATTCTGAAAGACGTGATCTGGTAAAACCAGTAATGTAAAGTACAAGGCAAGAGTTCGCTATAACAGCCAGTCTCCTGTTTCACTGCAAAACAGTGCAATGCCTCATGATGGCTTCCTTTCTGTGTTTCTACTAGTTCCAAGCCCTGCTGCTGCCACAATTCCTCGCACTCCCCTGAGTCCAAGTCCCATGAAAACTCCCCCAGCTGCTGCTGTATCCCCTATGCAGGTAGGTGTTTTATGACTGCACTTAATCCTTCTTTGTAAAGAAGAGCATGTGAAACTACAAGTGGTAATACACAAATATGGCTGACTTTGTGGGGAAATAATGATAAAACGTTGCCTCAAGTAAGTAATTACTAAAATGTTCAGTCTAACAAAAGAGGCTTTTACTGAGAACCATGTTGTAAATACAAGATTTGGCATAATTTGGAAGTTCTTGTTAAATATTCCCAACCATTACTATTCCTGTGCTACTGAGAAGCATGGGAGGAAAACTTTATCTGCATTCCTTAGTTTTAGAGTTGCTGTTCATCAGTTCTTAGTCCTGTGCCTGGCACGGAAACAGCAGTAATCCCCTTCGGGCAATGGACTGAGATCTGTGCAGAATCTGTCAGCAATCATCAATATAAATATATCCCATGTTGCATGGGCTTTCAATATCAGACCCGACCAGAGAGTAATGAAATAATTGTGAAATTATTATCTTTGTTCATTTTGTACTGACTGAGAGTTTGGCCAGTTGGTGATTGTACTGTGTGTTTTGTCCTGTCCCCTCTGAAGCTTTGTCCATTTGTTCAGCTGCTACAGGAGCGTAGGTACACTAAGATTGCATCATCAGTACTCTAATGCTCAGCTTTATGGACCATTGCTGGCTTTATTATCTCACTAGCTGTGCGAAGTGAGATTTTGGCAAAAGCAAACAAGTTTAAGGACAAAGAGGTTGGGACCAGATTCACAAAGTACAATCAAAGAAGGTACTATATGTTTTACTCCTTTAATATCAGTAATTCTCCTGTTGCTAACCAGGAGTACCAAAACTTCATTTTTACTATAGGTCAGCATAATGTTTTGGTAATAAATCCTCTCTGTGTGAACTGAAGAATCTATATCCATATTGGCTTTTAGTGCTCAAGGAACAATACGTGGAACAGACTGACTGTTCTCCTGTGCCCAGACTAGTGCAGTTTTTATTCATTTAAGAGTGAATTTCATGAAAAAAATAGATAGCCTCAAAGCAAAGAGAAAGAATTAAATGGTTTTTGTGAGAGCTTCTGCTACTTCCTGTGACTCAGTCACTCTTGACAGCAGTTTTCTAAAGTGGTTAAATGTGACAAGTTCTCTGACAGATGCTTTGTTCCTATTGATCTGTCTTTATATTTCTGTTTATTTCTGTGCTCTTGTAGGAAGAGGCAGACTTAATCTCATGTTCTAAAGTGCTAGACCAGAGCTTTGGCAGACAGAAGACTTTTTGATGAAGCCTAAGGCTTATTTCACTTTATTTACCTGTAAATTAACCGTGAACCAAAGTAATCTCTTAGAATACTGCAAACCTGCTCAGGTTTACAGCTCTTGTTTGATGTTCTCGATCTGCCAGAATTACTTGAATTTGAATTCAGCTTCTGGTATAGAACCAAGTCATTAACAGCTGGATACTCATTAATGGGAAGCATTGCCTGAAAAACAAAGGGGAGGGTGTGTAAATGTAAACAGCTTCTATTGTCTTTTTGAAGATAGGTGGTTTTCTTGAAAGCATTTGTAATTATCCAGAAGGCAACTGGGTTTTGTGACCTCAATTATGTAAATTGCATTTAAAGAATATTTTCTGCTTAAGAGAGAAGGGGTTTGGGTTCAAAACCAATTTGCATCATCTTTTCTTTGTTTTCGTATTACTACCTTGTTTTCTACTATTGTGTTCTATGCAATTTTTTTTACATTTTTTTGTCTGTGGTTTTTGCTCTCTTACAATTGAAAAGCAAGATTCTAACAAGTAGTCACTATGTGAGTTGGCCTGTTGGCTCTGACCTTATAGAAGTTATCCATGGTTTAAGATCTTGAGTAAAGGTGGAAGGGTTGATCTCTGTATGGGTGTTGCAGTGCTTATTTTCATTAATCTTGGTTGCTTTTAAATGTTATCACAGGGGAAATATTTACGTGGGCACCTACTGAGAAACTGGCATGATTTTGATGTTATGATAAGATGGGTTGGTTGCAAAAAAGATTTTTCCAAGTACAGATGCATCAACAAATGCCCTCTCTGAATTATGCGTATCACTTCATTTTTGTGTTGGACTGTTGTCGTGGTTTAACCTCAGCCAGCAACTAAGCACCACGCAGCCACTCACTCCCCCCCCGCCCCCAGTGGGATGGGGGAGAGAACTGGGGGGGAGAAGTAAAACTCTCGGGTTGAGGTAAGAACAGTTTAATAGATCAGAAAGGAAGAAAATAATAATGATAATAACAACAGTAATAAAATGACAATAATAAAAGAATTGGAATATACAAAACAAGTGGTGCACAATGCAATTGCTCACCACTCGCCTACCGATGCCCAGTTAGCTCCCAAGCAGTGATCCTCCCTGCCCCCAGCCAACTCCCCCCAGTTTATGTACTGGGCATGACGTCACATGGTATGGAATACCCCTTTGGCCAGTTGGGGTCGGCTGTCCTGGCTGTGTCCCCTCCCAACTTCTTGTGCCCCTCTATCCTTCTTGCTGGCTGGGCACGAGAAGCTGAAAAATCCTTGACTTAGTATAAAAACTGCTTAGCAACAAGTGAAAACATCAGTGTGTTATCAGCATTATTCTCCTACTAAATCCAAAACGTAACATTGCACCAGCTACTAGAAATAAAATTAACTCTATCCCAGCTAAAACCAGGACAACTGTGTCATGAATTTCCTCAGTCTTGGAGAATTTGTTTTTGCTTTGTTTGTTTTCTTTACGGTAATATGTGTATGTATAAGGAGATACATTCTTGGATATATTTTTGCAACTGAAAACAAACAAACAAACAAACCCCTTTCTGGCTTCAGGTCCAAGACCACAGTGGAACATAGCTGTTATTTACCGTAGCGCTTAGCAATACTGCAAAACAATTTAGGAAGAGAGGTATGAAGAGAATGCTCTTCAGAATGTAAAAACAACCCTGCTGGGTTAACCCAAAGCTTAGCTGGTTTGGTATGCCACTGAGAGGGACCAAAGCAGATGCCTAGGGAGGAATATGAGGACAATATATCTGCTGCTTTCCCCAAGTACTTTTTTTCTGTTGCGTAGCTGGAGGACTTTCTGAAGTAGATGTGGTTTCAGATTTACTGGTCACCACTGAGCGTCCTGCTTTGCTTTGAGCTTATAAACCTTCAGGCTCCAAGCAATTCTGTGTCAAAGACTTCCATATCTTAACTACTTAACGTGTGAAGAACTGTGTTTGTTCTGAAATTACATTGGCATGAAGTACCTAGTGAAGTATGTACTGAAGTGCAAAGTGATCAGGAATAGATACCTGGATAGTGGTTGAAAGTCATCTTTCCTTCGATAGCCAACAACAGACACAAGGATGAAGAGTCAGAAGCAAAATATTTGGAGTTTAAGGGATTAGTTCATCCTGCCATAGTTCTGTCTCAAATTTAAAGTGTCTGGGTTGTTCTTTACTTTTTTTGTCTCACCTGTGTGCTGGTTCCTCTTCTGGAGTTGTTGCTCATCTTACCAAAAAAAAAGAAAAAAAAAATCTGAAGAGAGTCATAGGTAGCTAGCAGAAACTTTATCTTCAAACTAGGAATGGCTGTAAGAAAGTAATTGTTGATGATCTTAGCATCTTTAACTTTATCTGTTACTGTAATTACGTTATACAAATACTAGTATGTAGAAACATGTTATTTAACTCTGGGAACAATTTTCTTCATACATCACATCAAAACTAGTCCTTAAAGTTTCTAGTGTTTTTTTTCTGCTAGACCTCAATGTCAGATGAATAAGAAGAGGTCACAGATTGCAAAGCATCTTTAGTAATTTCTGTCCCATTAGTAGCCTCCATGAATAGCCTCAAAAGCATGTGATTCCTCCGAGCTTTTCATCCTTTCATTTAGTGTTTTGAGGAGTTCGAACACTAGTGTAAAGGACAAATGGTGTTTAGCAGTTAAGTGCTAAAGTGTTAAGTTTTAGAATGTATTTCTAGTTGAAGCAAAAAAGATACTTATAAAAGGATTGGTAGGATCCATATGTGTTTGCACATCAAATGTGTTTTGTTTTGTAAGTGAAATGAGGAATGGCTGATCTGAAAATTCAGCAAAAGCTCAGTCAAGCAGGTAAGTTTCTAACACCTGTAAAACATTTCAGGAAAAAATATTCTCCAAGAGACTCGTGCACTACTACTACTGTATAGCTGATGCCAAGTGGAACTAGATAAACATCACTTGGTTAATTTTCCTCTAATTTGCAGTGTACTAGTCCCTTCATTACTACTGGTAGTTGTAGTAGTAAGATATGTAAAAAGGAACTAGCAACAGTGAAAGTAAGCCCTGTCTGCAGCGTCAACAAGAGCAAAAAGACAAACAGTTCGTTTTATAACAAGGAGACAAGACCAGTACACAGCAAGTTATCAGTTGAGTAATACGACCACTTTCTGACAATATCCATAAAGGATGTTTGCTTTTAAGTGGTATCCAGAAGCTGAGAAAGTGATAAAGGTATATGGTTATCCAGCACTGTGCCCGCTCTGTACATACCTCTGTTTCCTGGCTGAAGTTCTGTATTACCCTGTCTTTGTAATGACAATCCCAAAGCTAACCAAAATGAAATCTTTTTCTTTTAACTTCATTATCTAACTATTTATTGTAGCTGTTTCCTTGGAGGGGGATTGGGGGGTTGAACAAAATGGCTCTCACTTTGATACAGTCCTTGTCCTTAAAAAATAAAAATAAAAATCCTAAGTGGGTGAAGTGAACTTTAAAGGTAATGCAAGTTTGAAATACCAGCTCTTATGGGAAGCTGTTGTAGGCACTTCTTGCATGGCTCATAATTGCAGTCACTTTCATCTGCACATTTAAAGGAATAACCTTTGTAGTGTACGTGGAGGACTTTTGATATATAAAGTGATGAAATTCTTCATGCTATATGTTGGCAGTTCTTTTCTCCATTTGATTTCTAGCACAAAAAGCATAACTCTAGTTTGACTCTAAATGATGAATAAGTAGCCCTGTAATCCTTCCTGTGCTACAGGATGCTGCAAAATATATACTGTTAACATTTTTTAATCACAACTTTGGATTTGTCTGTCTTGCCTGCATGATTTGGTGTGAGGAACATCTGACCGTTATTATCTTATGAAGATAAGGCTTATTTGACCTTCTAATCTAATCTTGGGCCAGATGGAGAGCTGAAAAAGTTTTCAGGAGAAACACATTACTGGACTGATTGTGATTAAATATTGGAATCTAATGGAAAGGGCAGGGTGAATAAAGCATGTACGACAATTTGCAATAGGGTCTTTGAAATGTTTCATTTAAAAAAAATAATTGTGGGTGGTCTTCCCTGGGTCTTCAGCAACTGAATATGAGTTTCAGTAACTGTAAGGATAATTATTGCATTGTACATTTAATTTGTGTGATTCTAAAATGCTTATTTCAGTGCTATCCAGTGGTTACTAAATTGTGTGCAAGACTTATATTTGTATTTTATTACATATTTGGCAAATACTTAGTAAAATGTGTCTCTCCAGTTTTTCACAGAGCATCTCAGTTAAGTAGGTGGTAACAAAAGCTGTTGACATTCTGAATAAAAAAATAGTTTTTTCAGTAGGTTTTTTCTTAGCAAATGGTAGTTTGTGTCACTACACCCAATACACCATTATCTTACTTTTCCAGGAAAAGGCACAAAGCTGTAAAGACATATGTTAATAATGCAAATCAAGCACTAAAATCTTGGATTCTTATAGGGAATTGTATTAGTTTAAACAAACACATCAAGTTTAACCAGAAGAGTTTTGTACAAACAAAATATAAATGAAGGTGAAAATTAATAGAAAAACTGCAAGAGAATTCACAGCCTTAATTTGCAACATTGGTTTGAGAAACAGGTTTCAGTTCAAAGTAGTAAATGTTATAATATCAATGCATAGTGTATGTATATATATTCAGATTGGCAAAAGCAACCGGTGAAGAGGACACACCCTTTTTCACTAAGTATTTGTAAAGGTTCCTTTTTTTTTTTTAGCTTTTTAAAATCAGTAATAATGTCATATCTGAGTTTCTAAAACTGATTCTGCAATTTGTTATTTGTTTTTTTACCTTCAAATTGTGTTTGACACAAGTATTTTTCCCTTTCAGAGGCATTCTATAAGTGGACCAATCTCAGCTTCAAAACCCCTTGCTACACTGACAGACAAAAGACCAAGCTATGCTGAAATCCCTGTTCAAGGTATTGATTCAAGTTCATTCAAACGCTGGTTTTAGCAACGCTATTAATACTTTTAAATTTTATTTTATATTGTTTAGCATCCAAAGCAGCATCATATTATAAACTTTTTATTATCAAAATATTTTCATAGAATCATAGAAAATATCGCGTTCACGTTTTTATTACTTGTGTTTCATCACACATGGTGACATATCATAAAGATGCTTTTTTGAATTTTCAACAAAACCATGATTGCATGCTGATAACTTGGCATTATTCTGACAGTTTTTAATGTGTGCATAAACTGAGATCACTTGCAAAATCAAGATAAGATGATTTCAGAGACATATCTTGCAGCTGGCTTCCAGGTATTAAAAATACATAACTCTGGGGTTACATTATTTATTGTGTGGTTGCGGGGTTTTTTTCCCCCAAAAATGAAACAAGGATGATGGTTGGCATTGCATTGCATGTGAATAACAAAATATAAACTTATTAAGTATTGAATCTTCAGGAGCCAGATGAAAAATTGAATGGAATTAAATTGTGTTGATTTATCTGTTTCCCAATATTTCCCTGTTCTGTGAACTTTGTTTTGTCTCTCAAAACACTGTTCACAATGTGCTCTTCCTGTGAGAATGAATGGCTATCATGTGTTGGGTGTAGCTCTCTGATTTATGCCTGCTTTAGGGTTTTTTTTGTGTAGATGTTTCTCAAGATAATCCCCATATGACTCCAGGCTGAATATTTCCTCTCAGTTTGGTATTCCCGAGGTCTGATGCTTTCTAAAGGGTTGGGGTTTTTTTTCGTAGCACTTCATAATGGTCTGTGTGTGCCAGATTTCCTTCTTGCTTTTGTTGAATGCATATTGAGGTTATTTGTATGATACAGCTGGAGTTTTAATTTTAGAAACTTTGATATTTTTAGGAATATCGAAATGCCTTTCCAAGAAGATAGTTTTGGATTCTTTAATTGTTAAAGAGTTCATGGGTAGACATAAGCTTAAACACAAAATGAGTGGTATGCTTTTCATAGTTTTTATGTTTTCATTATAGTCCATTAATGCAGGAGCAGGACCGCATGCCAATAGAGAGTGTGCCAGACAGAATTCCTGTTTACGACCGTATATATTTTTAAAGTATCTCTGTAGCAACGTGTGTTTCTTATGTCACATTTTCAACTAATGAATGGGGTTTCACTTTTTTTAATCCTCATTCTTCATTTTCATGGTTTTTTGGAATTCAAATTACTGCCTTCTAAGTGTTGCTACATAGGAGTATGTAAACCTTTTGTTTACAGTCTAAAGGTTTTATTTCAAGGACTATTTCTTCAATAATAGGAAATAATTTTGATTTGATGCTACAGAAAATGAATTTTCTTATAGTTTGATTTTACTCATTGGCAGCAGGCAGAACTAATCTTTCCGTACAATGTGTAAAGGCACCTTTTGGACTCCACTGCATGGAGGATGAAAAAAAACCCAAAGCATGTTTTAATTTAAAAAATTAAAAAAACCCAACCCAACAAACCAAAGGAAAAAAAAATAATTACATGAGGGACAAAGCAATCTGCTTTACCAATCCACATTGTGAATGGCATATTCAATATTTTTGGCCATGTGCTAAATGGGGATTCCTTGCTCAGCCTTTTGGTTTAGCAATTAATTTTTTTATAGACCAGGGCAGGTGGATTAGTAAGAGGCCTTAAGCAAAAAGGATTAAGGTCATGATGTATTCACAGTGAACTTCATTGGTATGAACAAATTTAGGCCTTCTCTTTTATACAGATAAAATCAGTTGCTCTCACTAAAACAGCCAAACTCAGGCACTGGTAGACAGTATTCATGACTCATACCTAAATGTCTTACATTTAACTGGAATCTTTGTTAATGATGTTCTCTCTTCTTTTTCTTGGTCCAGAACATTTGTTGAGAACATCTTCTACCAGCAGGCCGGCATCTTTGCCAAGAGTACCCGCTATGGAAAGTGCCAAATCTATTTCTGGTAATATCACGTTTTTTGGACGATTAGTAAAGTGAGGAACTCTCATTTCAAAGCTGTACTTACAGATCTACTTTGCTGGCATAACCTACAAATATTCTTCAGTATTACTTATAGTGGTTGCTGCACATTTGATGTTAACTTTGAATTTTTAAAAAATAGACTTGCTAAATAGAAATTTATGTAGAGTGTTAGTTTACTATCGAGCTGACATTTCAGTATCAGCAGCGGCTTCTAACAACAAATCTTCAAGATTTATAGCACAAATAGTGTGATACTGTGAAAATGATACTTTCTATAAACTAGGGAGAACTAATTTGAGAGAAATACTTTTAAAAAAACACCTATATTTGAGTAAATGGTTTCAAGAAGAAAATGTGGTTTAGATCATTTTGATTTGTCCTAAAAAAAAAAAATCCACCCAAAAGTGTTTTTCCCCAACTTCTTGTGTCTGGTATTTATAAATTAATGTACTTGCCCCAAGTCATTAGAAAATAAGTCTCTGATATATGTGGAGACTTGTATCTTTGATTTGCACAAACATAAACAATGGTGACTATTTGGGTATATAAGACAAACCTCATACTTTTAACTGGAAACTCTTCCATGTAGAGAAAACATAACCATTCCAAATTTGGTTTTACAGAGTATAATGCTTGTGCTTTCATTCATAAGAAAATTTTTTTTGTCCTTTGATAAAATGAAGCAAGCTCTGTAGAATGTGGCTGAATGGTCTCAGGTCAATCTTTAATATGCTTGTTGATGATAATTAATGTCCAGAGCATCACATACATGCCAATTCTTGATTGAAATTAAGTGGAAATAAAGCAGCTGTCATCTCTAAACCGTTCTGGTTTTGGTTTTCTTTTTTCTTAACTACTTGAAGCTTAGCAACATAACTACATGGACTAGAGAAAATTAAGTGGTTTAGTGTTAAAATTCCTTCTTGTTCATGAAATCCTTCAAATGGAAGTAGCAGTATTCTATTAAGATACATTCATCAAGTTTTCTTTGCTTCAAGATACAAGCTTGATCGTAAATGTTGGTAGTACAGTCTAAATCCTTGATATTTCCTAAGTGGAAGATACCAAGAAAAATGTTGAAGCCTAGTATTGGGTATAGGTTTCTATGCGTGGTTTCTGAGCTAATGCTTGTCAGAGAGCAAGAATAAGTTAGAAAGTTTTTATGTTTGCAAATGATAAATGTATGGGCATTTTCCCATTTAGTCTCTCGAAGAAGTAGTGAAGAAATCAAGCGGGATATCAGTGCACCTGATGGAGCATCTCCAGCATCTCTCATGGCAATGGGTACCACCTCACCACAGCTGTCACTCTCATCTTCTCCTACGGCATCAGTCACCCCTACTACCAGAAGTCGAATAAGGTAAAAACCCTTTTTTGTGGTGCACTGAAATGTGTTCATTTCATAGCTCTTTGTCTGCATATATCTAGTGTACAATATTGGCACTAAGACTGCAGACTCTACTGCCACCTATACAATAATGATCTTCAATAATCTTTGAGAGCTTCAGAAAGTGTTTTCTGCAGCTCAGTATATGTTTTAAAAGTTAGATCAGAAGTTAGGCTTTTTAGAGCTTATGAGGTTAGTACCAAAACTTTGTGCTCCACTAGAAAACCAAGCTAAGTCATGTCGCGAAATAATAGCCCCATATCAGTTAAAAATACCATGAAACCAAATTCAAGGAATGAGCTTACGGCATGTTGAACAAATATTTCAGAGTGGCTTGGACCCAGGGAGACCACATGATAAACCTTAACTTCTGTAATTGCAGCTGAAGACAAAGGGCAGCATGACTAGGTCCTAATTCCAGACACTGCCAAATCTTCTAAATAGCCATGAATGAATGGGCCTGGGTTATTTGTCCCACAGATGAAATCATAATGCAAGGCTAAGTAACAAATGGCCAGGCAATCCCCTTTCATTAGTAAGACAAAAAGATAAGTCTGTGATAAATTTAAAACTTTTTCTATCTGTAGTGTTATCAAAGGACTTCAAAGTATGTAAGCCTCATGTTATGCACGTGAAGTATGTACTTAGCCCTGCTTCATAGATTGGGAAACTGGCAGACAAAGGTTAAATGACTTTCTCAAGACCATTTAATACAGAGCTTCCTGACAGAGCTTTTTTACAGCAGAAATATTAAACCCTTAATGTTCTGAGACATTTGCAATATGTAATAATTACATTATAAAATTGAGAAGTTACTTACAGCTGTGGGTGCTATTGAAAATTATTTCCCTGAAATCAGCTGAGGCATGCCTCAGTGGTGCTCTCCTTTCACTGTGCAGAAATTAAATTGAGTTTGGATCTGTGGGTGCTTTACCAGCAGCAATTAATATTGTGTGTGTTAGCATCTAAATTTAGATCAAGTACATCCAGGAAAAAAAAAAAAAAAAAGACTGAAGCACCTGTATATGAACTTTGAACTGGTAATGTATAAAATTGCATTGATGGCAGCCTGCAGACTGTAGCAAATAGCATGGCATTTCATGGTAAAATTGTACAGTTATAATTATGATATCATTACTATGCCATCTGACCATTGACTGCAATGCTAAGCACTACAAGAAGACTTAAAAGTGGAATCTGCAGCAGTGGGTGTGTGGTGATGAGCACACTCTTTGGAACTGTCCTCAGCGTGTCACTGCTGGACTTCAATTTGATATGTGATCAGGTTTCTCTTCTTTCCCCTACCTTTTTCTGAAAGTTGTTGTAAAATAAACAGTTATTGCTATAGTTCACTAAAACAAATACTTGGCAGTTTACTGTTCCCTGTTCTAGTTGAAGCTTCGTTGGCTCTTTGATTTGGAATACAGTTGACCTAATATACTAACTTGTAAGATTTATATGTCAAACCATTTCTCATTGTCTCCATACAACTTATACTAATTTATTTTCTTCAGCAGTGTTTTCATAACTGTAAGAACCTGATATAAACCATGTGCTCTTACTGGAATTTGAGAACAGGCTGTACAGCTCCCACATGGCTAAACAGTAAGTTTAGCATAAAGAGAGGGAGCTTTTAATCTGAGTTCTCATATGTTGTCCCAAATCTCTGTTCTAAAGTTCTCATAGTGTTGCATAATCTTTCGTTGTAGATTGAATATGCAATCTCGTTGTTATTTGTTTCAATTACCAATGAAAAAAATACACCAGTTTAGGTTGTTGAAATATGTACTGATCTAAGAACTGAAGTACAGAATTTCTTGAAGCATCATTCTGGCTGTGTGGTGCCTATGAAGTTTAGATACAGTAACCTATCCAGATAATTTCTTTCATATTTAAAATACACAATTAGCAACTTCCTTGTCATGTTAAATCTCTCTGAGATTAGCAGTTAGGTTTGAAGGCTCATACTGTTATCTTTCATGCTGAAAGATACTTACTGTTTCCTGTTTATTGTTCTGCTGTGCATATATTTTCATGGATGCTTCAAATGTTACCTCTATTGCAAATTGCAATATATATACTTAAGATTAGTGCCTTAGAAGATTTGGGTTTATGTTGGCATATGTTCTCTTCTTTTATGCGTTGAGTGACAGATGCTGTCACTCAACAATCTCTGGTGTTCCACTGGTAGCACACGTGCATGAAGAAATCTGCAATCCCTGGATGCTTTCTTTTCCCCTAGCAGGACCTGGAAAATTGCTACCTGTAAATCTGCAGCAGAGAATCCACTGAGAATACTATGTGTTTCCACATTCCACCCCTCTTTCCCGTCACCAAATGGGTTATAAAGAACAGTGAATTGAAGATTTGAGAGTGAATGTATACAATCTGTATATCTTTTTGGAAATATCCAAAAGGGGTAACTTAGGGTATCATCTTTGTGGATGTTGTGAGAATCTTGCTTACATCTGCATAGAACTCTTTAAAAAATGGCAGATGAGGAAATCTTTGCAGTATGGATTCACTGATAGCTATCTTATTTTAATTTTCCAAATGGAAATTATTAAAAATAAGAACAACTGCTGGCACACTTTATATCCAGTAACTAAGCTCCATGATGGTGTAATACCTAGTCATTTTGTCAAAGACTGTTCACTGGAGTATCTATGGAAATACTGATTCATGTAACTAGCCCACTACAAAAGTATTAACCTCTATAATATATATTTCCTAAGCTAAGCACTCATTTCTGAAGCCTGGTAAAGAGATGCTTGTAATGTAAGACTCATGTGAAAAAATGGCCAGCTTGGATATGATCATTCTTTTCTTCCCCAGTCTTTCCTTAAAGAAAAAATTACTTAAGATAGCTTGACAGACTGGAAATGAAATTAATTGATAGCTTTTATTGTGCCAGTTTATCAAATGGCAGATCAGCCTAGTTAGATCTCCCTCCTCTTTTTTGAGAACTCCAGATCTCAGGCAAATATTCTGTTAGTAACACCATGCTGCTAATATGCAAACTTGTTGTTTCAAGGTGACATTTGTAATCAGCCATGAGATGCAAAAGAGATAGCATCAGTTTATTCTCTTTCTAAATACAAAATAAAGTCACTTGAGTTAGTTTAATGATTCGAGCTGGAACTTACCATGTTGTGAGTTTAATTTTCTGAACTCTTAGAAAAAGTATCATTGAGGTTGAAAGACATAGGGAAAAAAGTTTAATTTAAAGGAAAAAGAAGGATGATTTGCTAATGAAAGAATTACTCCAAAATAACTCTTAGGTCTCTGCAGGTATTTCTGTGTGTTCTGTTTTTCAGTCAGTAGTGCTGTACCCTACTGCTTTCACTGTGACAATAATTTGTCCTTTTTTTTAAGCTTTTACACTATGTATTTCTGTTGTAAAAGATATGTTACGAGCTCGAAGTTGCACTTCTGCTTTGTTCTTAGGGAAGAGAGGAAAGATCCCTTGTCTGCCCTAGCAAGAGAATATGGAGGATCCAAAAGAAACGCCTTGCTGAAGTGGTGCCAGAAAAAAACAGAAGGATATCAGGTAACTGTAGAGCTGTTTAACGTAGCTGCAACACATTAGAATCTGCCAATGGCATAAACCAGGCTGCTCCACAGTTGACTGCATAGATTGCAATGGCACTGGTATGTACTGTACTCTCTTCTTGGAACACATGCTACGAGTCCTAACCTAAGTAACATTAATAGCTCTTTAGTCACTTTGCTCCATGTCGATGATAGCTTTTTTCTTAAGGGGGCAGCTGACCTCCTATTGAGGCACTTTAAGACAGCCTTTTACAGATTGCACTTTTGAAACTGTAACTGAAACTTTAGCAACTTTAAGGTTTAAATTAATTTTTCCCAAATGCAGTCAGAGTACCATTTCTCAGATTTCAGAGATATTGTTTTGATAGGTAATTAGTGTAGGGTTTTTTGGATCTTTCAGTGTGCTCCCATTTAGTCTCTATTTAGGGACAGTTTGTTTTGTGAAGGTCGCATTGTCT
Organism: Aquila spilogaster; assembly: GCA_024606505.1. Taxonomy (NCBI): domain Eukaryota; kingdom Metazoa; phylum Chordata; class Aves; order Accipitriformes; family Accipitridae; genus Aquila; species Aquila spilogaster. The sequence goes on from JANHGO010002630.1 coordinate 25,614, forward strand.
TGCATTTTGAACTTGGCTTTCTGCTTTGGTTCCAGACTTTTTTTTCAGTTAGTCCAAATGTTATCAGAAGCCAAAAGAACTAACAAGATAACTATCCAGAGTTCTCCTGATTACATTATTTTTTCAAAAGAATAGTGGCTTCAGCAAACTAAACCAGGATGTTAATAGTCTGACCATGATGTATTTGTTTGGTTAACTTGCATTGAAAGTGTTTGGAGTTCCCAACACAATCCTCAGTTTAAGAACCTTTACTCTTTCCATGACTTGAGACTCACAATGCAGGAGGAAGTTGAGAACCGCATAACAGGATGATTGCCCATCCATAGGAAAAGTCATCTTTCAGTACAATGGACAGGCTTGTGATATAAGCCCTTCCCCCCTCTTCCTGTGGCACGTCTAGTACTAAACTGTGCTATTTCTGAGGATAAGCTTCTTTGTGGAAAGAGCCTTTCTCCTTCCCCACGTTTTAAAAAAGGCAGGATGTTATATTTCTTTATAAATCCTCTAAAACTGAATGCAAAAATATTTTCCCATATTGTCTTGAAATGAAAGATGAATTTGACAGCTTCCTTATCTGGTTAAGGAAAAGTAATAGAAAGTATTCCAAACTTTTCATTCTATAGTTGTCTGCACATGCAAGAGCATGCTTTTGTTTATATAGATTGCTGCTTATAATTACTTGAGTTTTATAAACACTAGTAGAAGAATAGATTTTGAGACTTAATGTGCTTGCTTCAACAACTGTAATATGGTTCTCTGCTTGTGTTGCTACTGAGAAACCATAGCATATAGCATCTGTAGAACCAATACATGCCTTCTTTTGAAAGAGTAAGATAATATCAGGAGGTTATATTAAGTTAGGTTTTGGAGAAGAATGTCTTTTGCTTTAGGCACACTCATTATTCATTTCTTTGTTGCACAGAATTTGATTATTTTCAGCATCCCCTGAAATTAAATTCTGGTTAAACACCATGCTAGTGGTGTTCTATTGTTTTAAACAGATCTAGCATTGTATTCATTGTGAGTAGTACTTAACCAGCTTTCTGGCATCTCAACAACGTTATCAATACCAGATAAAGTGGTTTTGTTGTTTTTTTTTTAATTGAAGCTTTGCTTAGTTTTAATTTTATTTTAAAACTACGTGGATTCAAAACTGACAAGCAGTAAACAAGCATTAGAATAGTGAACATCTCCCTTCCTCATTAATCCTCCTTAAGGTAGTGTAGCTCTCTTCCTCCTTCCCCATCACCCAAATATTGGCAGGGTACCTTTTCTTACCTTCAGCTCCTCCTAGTGTCTTATACTCTGCCACAGTTCCCTTTTATCCCCAGCATTTCCCATAATTAGAACTTCTACTTTTCTATACCACTGTTTGCTTTTGCTTGGCTTAGCATCTGGGCAAGAGCCAGCACATGCTTTTTAGAGCTACCTGCATGCTGACTGACCAGCCGTCTTCTGTCCCTGAGCTGCTGCGTGAGCCACACAGAAGAGTCCTCAATATCCCAGCCTTTTCCTCTGTAGTAATAGCAGTAGGTCCACTTTCTGTCTAGTCACCAATTTCTATCCTATTACCAATTTAAATCAAAGTTAGCTATTACTTATTTAGTTACAGATATAACAGGTTAAAGGAAAAATACATGCAAATTGAGTCTGTAACAAGTTCTAAAATGACCTGGAAGAGTTTAACCATGATTTGGAAACAAGGAAAAGAAAAAGGAAGTCTTAGAAGTCTTTTGTTTCAGAATAATTATTTTGTTAATTTTGTCCTATTCATATTATATCAATTTGTTCCTAATGCAAATCTAATTAAATTACCAATATTTAAGTAACACTCAGCCCTGTAAGCCAGTATTTTTCAAGTATGTCTTTGCCAACATGGAAAGATGTGTTTACTTCTTCATCAGTTGCCAACAACAATCACTTTTTTTGGTCTAGTTTTCTCCCTCTCACCTGGAGGTGATGTCTCACAGCTGTAGTTTTTTATGCATACATGTATGTAAAATATTTATAGAAAATTATTTCAGCTCTTGGTGTTTCATAGAGAAGATGAAACCATGCACATTGAGTTAAAGCCCCATTTCTAACAGAGCCATGTTTGCTCCTGGCATTGTTTTACCTTTCATTTCTGGAATTATATTTTGCACTGGATGTTGGAGAGTAGTTGAATTTCTGGTTTACACATGGACTAATAAAGTAATCGCACAAAGCGAGATACAAATCTTAATTTCAAAAATTTTGTTTAAAGTGTACAGAGTTATAGGTGGCTTAAAACGTTAAAAACAAGGTATGATGTAGTTGGCTTACCCTTATTAATGAGCAGCAGCATACAATTAAACGTTATTCTCTTTGTAGGCCAGCTGTAGCTCTTGAGCTGCTTTTTATTCCATGTGTTGAAAATACTAAAGAATTAAAAAAAAACAAAAAACAAAAAACACCAAAACACACCAAGGTCTGTAGTCTTTCACAGAGAGAAGGTTTCCTTTATTCACAAGATACTTGTCGAGAATACAATACTACTTAATTGCTTGGTACAAGTAGTATTTTTTTTTGTCTGCTCAAGTAAAATGGAAGAATAACTTCTGCTCTCCTATCCCCTCTAAGAAATTACTTTCAAGCTTATGATTAAAAGTCTTAAGTATCTCTGTTTTAGAAGCTTCAAATTTTGTGAATGCCAAGTAATTCAAAGATGATAGTGTGGTGAAGCTCTATGTCAGCCCATTATAGTGGAAGGATTTTATTTAAAACCCTTCACACACAAAGACATTTACACCAAACTGCTCTTTCCACCTCTGACAAATATATATTTCCATATAGCAGAATTTTTAAAGGTATCTTAAGACTCTCTTTTGTGAATTCATTATGATAAACAAGCTAATACCTAACCCTGTTAAAAAACTATAATAAATTCCTTCCTTGTGCAGTTTTCTTGATTTATTCAAGCAAATTTGGAAGGGAATAAATGAATAGTTTTCTTGAAATGTAGTTGTTAAATAATATTTAACTGTGTTCCAAATCTGATATTTTTAAAGAGTACCTCAATAACAAAAATAAGGTTAAAATAGCCAATGAAAAGAAGAGAAATCTTACTATGTTGTTGCTTTTAATATACATGCTGTCTGAATGTTGTTTGCAAGCAGAATTTCTCCTTGAAGCTTAAGTCTGGAGAATGGTGATCTGCAGAAGGTCATTGCAGAACTAACAGCAGGCAGGTTCTGTATTAACTTTCATCTAGAGCCTGTTCCGTCTAGACAGTATTGCACTCGCTAAGTTACTGAGTTTAATTATATACAGGGCCGAACAGATCCCTAAGCCATGAAAGAGGAGAGTTGCTCTCTTAAGATAAGGGTGGGGTTTTTTAAGCATTTAGATAAAGGAGGAGCAAATCACCTTTAGTTTTCAGATGAACAGGCAAAAATACTTGAAATTTGATAATGTGTTAGCTTTGCTCAGGATCTGACATACTGATTCAGAGTACGGTGCCAAGTGCTGCATTTTCCAGAGAAAGAGAATCCTCCTGACTCTTCTAAAATATGTGCAGTGTCATAAAACTGTCATAAATTCCAGATATCTTCAAAGCATAAAGTAATCCCATCCAGCTGTTACGGAGCATTTACCCTAACTGGAACACAGCTACTTTCATTTTGAGTACACAACTAATAAAAGTCCAAAAAAGGATGTGAACATGCATGTTTCGTGTTAAGAAGGGGACCAATAAACAGGATACACACATCCTTACCCATTCTTATCTACAGCAATATTTCAATTTATTTTCCATTTTTTGTCAGCATTCTCAGAGATAA
>JANHGO010002631.1:0-77462 GCA_024606505.1 Aquila spilogaster
CCCTTCGTCCAGAAGATGCTGAATGTGCTGGTCACAACAGTGGATCCTATCTAGGTGAGCAATTGGTTACAAAAGACGATTTCTTCTTTTCTTTCAGCTCCTTTTCCCTGGAACTACTGTGTCCACTTTGCTTTTGGGGGTAATCTGCATACAAATGTCTGTACTGTGCATGAGAAAAGCATGAATATTAAGGTTTTAAAAATGGCTCATTGGATTTGACATAAAGGATTTATGTAGTGTGGTATGCCACTATCTGGTTAATAATAAGGTACTAAAATACTGTTTAAATAAAAAAACATATAAATTCAGGAGAAATACTGACTTTTTAGGCATATTATGACAGCAATGTTTTTAATGCAACAAAAAGGTTACTATATTATGAAAAGTTTAAGACTTTAAAGACACGCTTTCAAGGTTTTATCCCAGTTTTGCTTACCTTTTCTTTCTTTGTACGTATCTATTTATCAGTTTTGTAAGCACAAAATTGTACAGTAGGAGTACAAAGCAAATTTGTTGTCACTGGTTCTTTTTCCACGTTACAAAATAAAATAAGTCTTAACAACCCAACAGCTTAAATTTAGCTTTAAAGCTGGTCTGAGCTCCATGTGTCACTGCAAGGAGTGGGAAGGAGAAGGGGAAGGAGTCCTTTGGCTTCTGCTCCAGCATTCCACATTTCAAACAAAAGTAACATTTTAAAAAGGTGAATGTTCCATTATATGTTTCAACTTTTTAATTTGTGCCATTTTAAAAGCTATGTAAAAATATTTTAGTTGAAACTGTCCAGAATTCCTGCCAGCTGAAGGCTGGCTGGAGTGGATTTGGTGGCAATCGGCCCTTTTCCCAAGGCTTTCATCCTCCTACTACAAGCGGAACAGGAAGAAACATGCCAGAGTGCTTTAGTACATCCAAGTGATCAGGCTCACTGAAACACCTTAAACCAGGACTGTAAATCAGAGATGGTTTTCATATTGTAGTATGCTGTTTTTAAATGTGGTATATAAACAGCACCAGGAACACACGAACTGTCTAACTGAGAGAACTTTAATCTCCTTTCAGAACCGTAGTGGAGTACAATTTTATCATGCATTCACATAATAACTAATGGTCATCTGATTGTGCTGAAAATAAACTTTTAGATTTGTTAGTAAATCAACTACATTAATGTTGAATAGCAATTGCATTGAGATATTGAAGCATACTTAAAAAATAGCGCTTTGGACTTTGGATGTGATTCTGGCTGCATTATGTTTTTGTTATTAGATATTCTCTTTGAAGGAGAAAAGATTTTTTTCCATCTTTTCTCTCTGACTGCAGATACAGGTAGCATGGATTTTCGAGATCAGACTATCACGGTTTTGCAATCGGATCTTAGTGGGGTGCTGCTTTATATGAGTAGGAAGGCAGAAAAACAAAATCTATCTTAATACTGTTTCCCTTTCAGTGAAACACTGGGGTCAGCAGCTGCCAAATGGCTCCATCATCTAGGAAGATGTCTTGACAAAGAAACTACTGTTGTTCTTGATGCAAAGAACAAAAAACGAAGATGAGGTGTAATTAACATAGGCAAAATCTTTATAAATATTACTGGAGAACAAATGCGCAATGCAGGTAATGGCGTTATCTGTTGAGAGCCACCATGTGTTGGAGAATTGCCATCAGTCCGCAGACAGTCCTGCAGCCTTCTCATGCTGGGTCTGTGCTGTTGGAAATAAGGTAACAGAGATGGGAGCTGAAAGACAACATACAGAAAATAGACCTATCTAAGGCTAGGATCAAAACTGGGGTAGAGACACAAGAACTCTTCACTCCCCAAGAAAGCATCAGGCTTCCTCTCAGTGAATCTGTCTCATTCTAAAAACAGTGTATTCTGAATGTCCATCCATGTTTTGTAGTACTGTTTTCTGGAGCAAATCCTGAGCATTCTTGAAAGATGGTACGCATTTATGGCTCTCCTTGCTTACTAAGTAACTAAATTTCTAGGCAAGTCTTCAGTGTTGTAACATAAAGTCTTGACACTAACTGAAAACAAAGCCTAAAACACAGTCGCTGAAGGACTTAGGTCACACCAGTGAGTTCCGGATGCTTTTTGTGAAGCCTGAGTTAACTGCCTGTCTGTGTGCTATAACCTGTCACAAGAGCAAGGCAGTCTGAATTCCCTTAACCGATAATGAAGGAGCTGAGCTGTACCTCGTGTTTAGAGCTGATAATAGTCACGCATATTAACAGTATCAGCTGAGTATGGTGAATTTTTTGCACATCTAAATTTTAGAAACAGTTTTCAAAGTATAGATGCACTGATAACTTGCTAAAATCAAAATAGGAAGTCGCATTTCATGCTGCTTTTGATGTTGCATAGCCACGCCAAATGAACCACAACAATTCTATTTTTTGTCCTTGATTTTTAATTAAATGTTACGGCTTGTTGTGGGTTTTGAGCTCTGTATGTGTTCACATTTTGATCTGCGAACCAGGATGTACTCTGAATATCCAGACTTCTCTAAAAGGATATGTACTACAGACATGTGTGAGGTGGTCACGAAGAGCGATAGAAGAGTCAACTTTCAGAAGGCAGAATGTCTTTACTATTTGGGTTTAGATCTGCTATGTGTTCAGGGTTTTCATACTATTAATTTGAACTCTCCCCTCTAAAGTGGCTCAAATAAATTTCACAATTTTTCACCAAATTCTAATACTTAAGTTACAGTGTAGTATCGTATGTTTCTGCTGTAATTTCCTGAGGAATTGCTGGGGAGAACATTAGGACCTCGTCTGTGCCAAGCTTAAAATGCAGTAACATTGCTTGAACCTTTATCAGTGTACAGTAAACGTAGATGAATATCATCTGTTTACTAGTCTCAATTTTGTCTTAAAAATCCAGACGTAATCTAAATTTTTATTAACCCTGTCTAAATGTGCAAGCTGGGAATCAGTCCAGAAGCAGGCAGAGTAAGAAGTCTGCTCTGTGTTTGTGCAGTTCCTGTGTAACAACAGAAATACTCAGTATACGAGCGGGTATAAAAAAATGCCAATATTTTGAAGGGGAAAAAGAATATCCAGAAATACCTCGTAAAAATATTGCACCTTGGTAATGACCGTGCAGCCACAATTATTTTTGTCACTAATATGCCACGTGAATACCAGAAGTACCTGTAAATTCATTTATGGATAAACACCATTTGTTCACAAGCTCTGTAAGTTTAGACTAAATTCAATGAAGAATACACAAAGTTAACACACGCTTCAGTCCTTGTTTTAGTGATTGAAAATGACCAAAGCATGTGTATGTGCTTTATAGCATTCTGGAGCCTTACTGGTGAATTCACGGAGCATAGGTGAGTATACATCATAGTACTTCCTCTTAGCACAGTTTCTCTTTGAGAAATTAGCTTTCTAATTCTTTCCGTAGATATATTTGGATGGATTTAAACTTACTCGACATAATCACAATTTTTGTTCTCTTCTTTAGGATTTTATTATTAAATTTAAAGAAATGCAGCATTTTACATTGTTGTCCTTCAGAAGTATTTCAGGACGGGTTATATTTGTGCATTGCCAGTTTTCAGTCTGGATTTCTGCATGAAGTCCATTTTTCTATGCAAATATAAGGATGTACATTGCTAGTGATTAAAGGACTAACCGGGCTTTTATTCTAGATGTGTTTTGGTTGTGTGTTTACATTCTTAATCTCAGAGAGATCCATAGTTTCTCTTGGATTGTTGTTGGCCCTTACAGAAGTTTATTAGTAACAGCTTATGATTTTTGTTTCATGTTGAGAAGTGCCATACAGTTTGGAGGCATTTGAAGTTGGAGAACATTTGTTCTTCGTATTTTCTTCCCAGCAGCTATTTCAGCAAACCTGTTACATTCCAGGGGCAGTTTATGGGTTAGCGTGTTCAGTAGCTTCTAGTCACATAGCTGAAACCAGTGAACTGCTGCAAGCTTCTTAATGCTCACAATTTTATGTTGCTGTAGTCACAGAATTTTCCCCTTTTATTTTATAGTCTGCATACTTGGCAACTAGGATTAATTTTTGCTGATATCCATATTCCGCAGACACTATAGGTCACAATTCCTTTCATATTCGCTGAGTTTTATTTTCTCAGATATCTTGGGCAAGTAATTCTTTTTCCCTCTGTTCACTTTTAGAAGTTTACTTTCAAGCTTAATCATTTTATAGCAACTTTATTTTTCTATCGCAAATCAGTCTTGCTTTTGTTTTTCCATGGTGATTTTCACTATATTTTTAATAATGCTCTATTGTTAATTTAAATATATGAAGTTTGATTTTCATCTTTCCTAAGCTGAGAAATATACAGACACTCGGAGAGTATTTTGTTGCTTGCTCACAAATGTGCTCCTGCCTTGCAAGTATACCGTAGTTTCAGTTCAGCTTAATCTTTTTACACAGTCATAGCTGCTCAAGATATAATGCCATTATAAATGCAGAGTTCAATAGAGAATATTAACAGTTCTTCATAAAACAGTTTCTGAAGGTCATAGTACAGTTAAGCCACAAATGTGAGGGTATGTAATGGCAGATGTGAGAGGGGGAGAGTCATGTTTCAAGGAATGCGGTAGCAGTACCATAAAGATGGGGGATATGTTGGAAACAATCTCATCCCTTCTCTCTGCACTGTACATTTTCCTTAGTTTTGAAAGAAGCTTAAAGCAAGCTTTCTTGGGGTTGTGTATTGGGCTGTACTGATGTGGATGAGGAGGAACAGATAAAAACAACTTTCAGATTAACAATAGTCCTCAAATAACGAAGTGATCACAGTTCTTTCATATGCAGTTTTATGGAGTATTTTCACTAGCACGCTGCAGAGAAATCAGCCATGCTAAGAATCTCCTTCATTGTCAATGTCGCCTGTGTTTGTGTGTTCTTTTAAATTAATACAATAGCTTTCCTGCAGCCTATAAACCCTAGGTCAACTTGTTGAACATTCTTAAAATACAGGAAATTATTACTGTTCTCATTTTGTCAGTGAGTTTCAGTCAAAGAAATACCGAATATTTTCATCAAGGAGACCCACATTAGCAGTGGAACTGTGTCACCTGAGTCTTGGTGATGCTTTATCTGTAGCCTGTAAAAGAAACAAGGGACAAAGCATAAAGATTGCACCAAAAGCTTTCTTCTTTTTCTCCTTTTTACAAGCACACACACACACACACACACACACACATGCACACACACAAAGTTCTTTTCTCTTATAAGAGGAAAGAATGAAAATTCTTGAATAACCCACGTCCTGGTGGTTTGGTAATGAAATCTGGATAGAGTGGGTGGAGAAAAGAGGAATAAATTACAAGAGGTCATCATAGAACCTAACAGTAGAGATTGAATCAATCATGAAGATTCTGCAAAAAGGGTATTTTTCCAAAAGACTCCAGATATTTAAGCTGAAGTTAAGGAGCTGTTGATAAATGTGCTGCTGTGAGACAGCTGCTCAGAGGCATGGAGCTCTTGGTGTTTGTAAGACCAAAACCAAACTGGTGCAGAGAGGATTGGTTTGGCTTCATTTGCTGCCTGCCCTTGTTTTCAGCAATGGAGCTGGGAGATGCTGGCCTTCTAGCACAGAACGGAACCTTATGTAGATATGCAGATGCTGTATGCTGTGACAAAGCTCTTTATTCTGTCAACTGTTTAGAAGTAAATGGTAAAGAATTATTGTTATTATTTCTCTAGGTGCTTATGGAGTACAGTTTTCAAAACAATTTTCAGCTTGCTTTTAGAGCAGTTTTTTAATCTGGAGCCTTCTAGATGTGACCTCAGGAAGTTTACAACCCCCTTTTATGTGTCTTCGTTGCTGGTGTTACTTTTAACATTTCTTTATACAATTGTGTATGCAGTTAGATGTGGTTACATAGCATCACAGAATCAGAATTGTAGGGGTTGGAAGGGACCTCTAGAGATCAAGTGCACCCCTCCTGCTCAAGCAGGTTCCCTACAGCATCCTTGCATCCTAATGGGTTTTCACACTATTCTGGTCAAGATTGCCTGGGCTCTCTCTTGGATGTGTTTACAGTTATCAGTATTCTGTCAGGACTTTTCTCATTGCAGTCACTTCAGTGCTAGTGTTCTTTATTTGCAGAAGAAGATAGTGTAATTCAGTGTATTTTGGTATGTTTTCCTGTCTCATAGTTTGGTCACTCTTCTATCTCAGCCCACCTCCCTCTCTTAACAATACTGTTGTCCTCTTTTGTGGATGTTAGCTCTTCTTCATCAATTTTTATTTTAGTTATTCATATTTTGAATTTTTATTTGCATGTATGTATGTATTGTAAATTCCCATCAATATAGAGACTTACATCAGCAAAATAAGTTGGTTAACATTATTTTGATCCAGATTCTGCAAAGATTTATGCTAAGTGGAACTGTGCAGAACATGCTAAGCCTGTAACAAAGCTTAATAAGATTTTGCTTCTAAGTATTTGCAGAAGTGGGTCTTGAATTTGCCAGATACTGCCTTTGAAGATGAAATTGTAATATGACTACTTCTCGAACACCTAAACAGACGTGTTTTTACAAGTTTATGAAAATATACTGCTGAAAAATTTGGGGTCACCAAAAGTTTACATATGTTTACTGTCCTACAGAATATTCTTGGAGGGAAAAAAGGTGTCAGGATTTTTTCAATAATTTTAAACTGTAGTTTGAATTAACAAATGAGTTAAATTAGTTTTTAAAATACAGTGTGAAAAGCCTTTTTTATACTGCTCTGCTTGAAAACGCCTGTGATAATCTCCTTCGTGATTATTTGAAATACCGTCTTGCAGATAGACGCTGGAGACGTAACATTGTTGATGCAATTGGAAATTGTAAATGCAAGTTTAATAGGAATATTAACTTTCGGTTTAATGCTAACATGTCCATAATACGGCACTGTATTGTCTAACATGTTTAATGATGTTTTGGAATTTAACTAACAGTGTTTGGTTTTATTCTTAAACATCTTCAGGAAAGGTTCTGTGCACTTTTTTATGGTGTCAGCATGGAGTCAAGCACAAAAAATTATTCAAGGAATTAATTTTCATTAATCCTTTCAACCACCAGATGTGTTCATATGTTGTATTTGATGTGTCTGTATGCCATGATGATTTAATAGAAATGCATTGTGTGGTATGAGAGTCCATACTGCATGAATGTTTTCCTTGTGTATGCATACTAATGTGTAAGATACTCAAATTATCTAAATATGTTAACAATTCACTGTAATTATTTTTACAACTTGTTGCAAATGTCGTGATTTAATTGGTAATCCTAATTTTTCAGCTGAAGTAGGCATCTGAAAGTTCAAAACTGCAGCAAAAAATCATTCTGGTGCCATGGCTTATTAAACATACACTTTTTTTATTTCATGCACCAGTCCTCGAGTGTTTGGAAGAGACTGTTTTCAGCTTTGGATAGATTTGCTTTCTTATTTTGAAAAAATCCTGTTCTTATTGCAGCTGGTTTTAGAAGAAGCTTTCGCCTTAGCAGAAAAGATAAAAAAACAAACAAATCTATGTATGAGTGCAAGAAGAGTGATCAGTACGATACAGCAGATATCCCAACATATGAAGAAGTTGCAAAATATAGACGACAACCTAATGACAAATACAGGCTTGTAGTTTTGGTTGGTAAGTTGTTTTTCTTATTTTTAACCTGGTAAAACAAAGGACTGCTGATTAGCGCAGTACTTACCACAGAATCATTCAGACTGGATTAGATCTTAGGAGGTCTGCTAGTCCAACTTCCCTCTCAAAGCAGGAGCAATTCTGAATTCAGAGCAGGTTTCTGATGACAACACCTTTGGGAACTTGTCTTCCTTCTATGTCTTCTCTTTTGTTCCCACCATTCACCTCAGTAAAGAGGCAGGGTACATCTTCTCAATAAGTGTTAGAAGGGTGCTGGTGGCTCCCCCTGAAGCAACCTTTTCTCCAAGCCCTGTTCCCTCAACCTGTCTCATATGAAGGTTATGCTTCATCTTCCAGCCATCTTAGAAACTCTTCACTGGCCTTGCTCCAGTTTATCAGCATCTTTCTTGTAATAAAGGGCCCAACATGGGCTGACCATTTCTTGCAGTGTCTAACAAATGGGAAGAATCACTTCCCTCTGTTCAGTGGCTGCCCTTTGCTGATTTAGCCCAGGATAGCCCTCCTCACTGACAGTGTCCCTGTGGTCACATGCTTAGCTCAGTTGCCGCCTGGACCCCCAGGTCCTTTTCATCTAATCCACTCCACAGCCAGTCAGTCCTCATCTTGTACTGCAGTCTGTGTATATGTGCAGGGCTTTGCATTTGTCCTCATCAAATTTTCCAAAGATCTGCCAGGCCATTCATGTAACTTGCTGAGGTCCCTCTGAATTGCAGCTCTATCCTCAGACAAGTCACCTAAATCAACCAGTTTGGCATCTGCAGACTCACCAAGGGGCTATTCTGTGTCCTACTTCAGAGTTTTTTAATGAGGCTATGAAATAGTACATCCCAGAGTAAACCCTTGAGGAGCTCCACTTGCAGTGAGTCACCCAGTATAGTACAGACCAATAACCCCTACCCTTTGAACATGATCATCCATTCAATTTTCACCTGCCTTGTAGACCACCAATCTAGATAGAACATCCCAACTAGTATGTAAGGATGCTTTTGGAGGCAATGTCTACAGCCTTGCTAAAATGAAAAAAGACAATGTTTAAATATAGCTACCATGGTGACTATTCTGAACTTGCTTGTCAGTCTGTACTGAAACTCATAAGAATTAAGGTAGTGCTCTGCTCTTAAAGATCAATCAGTATAGCAACGTAGAAAAAGACAAAAAAAAATGGAATAAATACTTCTGGGCAGTCAAGACAATATATACATGGAGAGCAACAAAACCTACTGTATTAGAACAAGTAAATACGTTGGTTGAGAGAAAGGTGGATGAGAGTGGACTTCTGTGTGCCAAGAGCAGACGTAAATATAGCTGCAGAAGATTTAAGATGTCATCCTCAGCTTTCTGTTCCTCTGTAGTCTGTCACTGCCATAGGTCCCCTGTAGTATTTATCATCTAATCAAAATGCATTGCTTCAGTCTGCTAAAAAAAAGAGGAAGTATATTATCTTAACTGTTTCAAAGGTAGCCATTGGAGCCCCAGTATAACCCAGAATAACCATTACCACCAATGAATAATGTCTCATTAGTTATTGTTTCTTTTGCAGTAGCACATAGGCTGTTGCATCATGAGTAAAGTTTCCTGCATTCTGAAAACAGCAGAGCAGAGAAATACAACCCTCTATCAGGGTCTGTTTTGTACTGTTGAGTTGCTATGTTTTTATATCAGTCACATCCAAGGGAACATTAAGTTTAGTTTTTAATAAACAGCTTTGTCACTTTTCAGAACTAAAATTCAGCCACCTACTAGTGTGATCGCTGTGAGATTGTGGGCTATATACAACAAGTAATAATGTGGTTGAGTTGATTTTACACTTACATCAACAAAATGCAGTGCAGAAGTGTGATAAGTGGACTTTTTATACCAAATTGCATATGTATGATCTAAAGAATACCTCGAGATTTCATTTGATTTTTGTTGTAATGAATCAAATGAAGAAAGAGTGCTTTTTTAGTAACAAAAGCAGTTCAGAAATTTATTGCAGACTTCAGTAATTCTAATGTTTTTCTCTGGATATTAAGAGCAGCTTAAGTCCGGCCAACACCATAAAAATGTCTTGGCCAAAACGTGGAAAAAGTAGCAGAGCTAAGCAATGCAGGTACAGTAGGAGTGAATGCATTCAACAAGCATTCTGTGTGCCGGTAGCAGCATACAGTATAATGTGTCAAATAAAAGGTGGCTACTATTATCAGGAAACAAAGGGACAGATAATGAATGTATAGCTTTAATTGGTGGGGACACTGAATATCTGCTGTGTTACGCTAATGCCTAATGCATAATTTACTGTTGGGGGTTTTGTTATGTCCTTTTTGTCAGAGAGACTGACAACTGAGAAGGAGAAATTTCTTTTGGCCTCATGTTAAATTGATCTTCTCTAATTTACAGATTGCAAATTGCATGCATAGTAATTTTTAGTGCCCTGTAATGTGATACATTATTAGTCTCAGCCTCAGCTAGATGTATTAGTTTGTCAAGCTTTTACCCTGTCTGCAAATGTATGCTTATGAAAAAAGCCCTGTATATCCTTGAGGCTAAAGTAATGGATAATCTGGAGTGATAATATTACAGATACTTCTGCTGTGCTGTCTCTCAGGTATTATGAATGCGATGAGTCTGCTAGAAGTGAAATTATCCAGTATCATGTGACCAGTGTTCTTCTGATAACTTACCATTCCTAGGCTACAGAAAATCCTTAAGGTCTGCAAAAATATTGTCTGCATCCTAGCTGTGATACTTTGTGGCCTTACCAAGCTGAGGCAGAATATTTTGATGTGAAACATACTATTTAGACAATAGAATTTTCATTTACATTAACAAGGAAAAAATCCTGTTCACAGACGCTTCTGCTTCAGTAATGATGTAGGCCAAACTAGCAGAGTTAGAATGGATGTGCCGTATACTATCATTTTACATGGGATTGTATCAGCTAAGACAGAAATTTCTAGAGAGGCAGTGGTAGAATAAAGCAAGGTCAGAAACAGCAAACCACGAGCATGTGTCCTAGAATGCAAACAGTTGTGTGCATACAGCATTATCATCAGAGGCACCCAAAGCCTTTTGGTTGCTGTGGTCATCTGTGGTGTTGCAGCTGCCCTGGGCAGCACTGGAAGCAAGGAGCTGAGGTTTGTAACCACAGAGGAGCCATTGTTACTGATGTGACACAAATCAGATGGGGCTTTCTTGTCCCTGAACTAGGCTGTCTGTAGTCCCCACAGCGGTGTCCTTTTGGTCACCACTGCAGAAAAAAAGGAATGTAGAGTCTGGAAGAGTTCTGTATTGTTATAATACTTACGTTAAAATATATAAAAATCATCACTTTTATCATGAAGGAGCTATGTGAAGACAATGTCTGTCTCAGAGCGGGAGAGAAGGAAACAGAGGTGGCTCCTATCATTCTTCATCTCTTGACTTACCTTTAACAGATCTTCAGTAGTGACTTGCACAAATGTGATAGCTCTGTAGCAATACTGTAGGAAAGTAGCCTACTGTATGACCATGCTACTCCACGTAAACCATTTGGACAGCAAAGAAGAAGACTAAGAGTTGATATCTTCATTAAAGCTTTCTGGCTGAATGCATAGGTAGATCAGTGTGGTTCAGAAATCTACGTTAGCTAGCCTTGCCAGTCAGAAAACCAGTATAAACTCCCAATCCTGCTTCAGTGAGCAACCAGTCTAGAAGTACGTTCCCACTGCTAGTTACAGTTTACTGAAAAGCGGAAAAATGATGTTCTGTTTTCCTGCTTTATATGTCATTGTGTCATAGTTGGACATACACGTGCAGTCATTGCATTATACCAATCCATTCTACTAGACGAGGAATAACCGAACCACAGAACCTCTGTCAGTGCACATTTTTACAGGATCTTTGTGGTCTCAGCAGAGGTGGTAGCACCTAACTTCCAAGATCTTTTCTGAGAGACCACTTTCGAATAAACAGACTTCTAGGAGATCTCTTTGCACCTCCTGCTGAGGAATAACCGATGGGATTAATCTTCCTGAGGCCTGAACTCATTCTATCAAACTCATTCTATCTATTTTTCCGTATTTCTCGAGGCATGTCTGAATAGTACAAAACTTCATGCAAATTTTAGTGCTTGGTGGTCTAATTCTGCAAGTGACTGTCAGTAAGGTGAGTTAGGTGCTACAGTTTGTTTGTGCAGGGTACTGCCATTACTTGGTTGATGCGACTGAACATGGAACAGCAAGCAAAGTAAATGTTGCTCTAGAAAAATAAGCAAAGTATTACTAAATCTGTCACTGTAACACTTAATATTGCTGCCAGGTGTGACTTATAGTAAACTAAAATAATGCTACAGTTATGTATCCCACTTGCCTGACATTCTGTGATGAGAATCTGGATTGTCCTTCTCAATCCTGGTGCTATATTCTCTTCTCTAGGTCAAATCAGATTCAGATTCTAATTATTAAAAACTAGCATCTTTGAAGCATCAACATGAAAATAAGAATCAGAATAGAAGTATTCTTTACACTCAGGAACTGTAGTGCAAAAAGAAGCACAACGGGTGGCATTGGATCAGGAATCCGTTCTCAGTGTCCATATGCTACAGTTAAGAGACTTCTGTGAAAACAGTGCTGAAAAAGAAGAATCTACACCTTCCTGTAGTTAAATTTAAAGATGAGTTTAAAATGGTAATCTGGAAGGGGAGACAGCATAGTAATGAGGTTTAGATCTTAAAACAGATCTGATCTAAGTTTCTAAAGCATCCATCACAGTAAGCCAAGCCTGGATTATTTATATATAAATAGAGCTGAAAGCATGTTGTTGATTTGACAGTGTATAGTCTAAGGAATAATAGAAGATATGATGATAAATTTTTTTTTGCTTGAAAGGAATTTAATGATTCTTTTTACCTGAATTCCACTTGTTTCATTCAACATTAATAGAATATATTGAGAATTTTAACTACTTTTCTGCAAAAAAAAAGTATTTGTTTAAATAGCTGTGCCATTAAAAGAGGAAAGAAATAAAAAGCACAAAAGTAATGTCATTATCTGCATGACACATTGCTTTTCTCTGCAGACATGCACCAGTAGAGGCTGCTGTACACCATATTAAATAAACATTTATACTTGCTGATAGATTAATTTACTGGCAGGTCAGAGATGGAACTTGAAATGTAGTTGTGTGTTTAACTTATGTAAACACATAAAATTATAAATGCAGAAACTAAGACTTTACAGAGCAACCGTAGTCTGGGGATAGTAGGAGACGCTTGCTTTTCATCGTTGTGTGTTTCTAACCTCACACAGGGTGGATACAAATAGGCACCTGAAGGTGCTGAAGCGTCTGTCATTGCTTTTTGATACCAGACTCTCATTAGTAATTAACCAGTATATCACTGTTTCATTAACATGCCTATTACATTTTCTAATCTCTAAAATGTCTTTATTGGAAAGAACTGAATGCATGGGTGTATCACTTTTCATACAATAGTAAGAATTTTCCGTAATATGTATTATTCTCGTATCATTTGGGATATGATTCAAATGATTCTCTTCTACATTTTGCTCTTGACCTGTCTTGGTGGAAACAAAGCCAGTACTTCATCAGAAACCCATGAACCCACAGCTGGGCTTCTTCATGCACATATCACCATGATTCCCCCTCAGCACCAAGTAGGGTTCCTGTGGGTAGGAAGTGGTTGCCCGATTAAGCCTTTGGGATTTCACAGGACAGAGTACCCTTGCAGAAACTCTAAGAACCATTATCAAATGGCTAAGAGTTGGGGGCAACCGAAAAATCAAAAGCAATGCTTCCTTAGTAACTTCTACTACAGCAGTACTCAAGTGGAGGTGGAGGGGATGGGTCAGAAAACAACCATGCAGTCTTTGTTTCTTCCTGCCAACCTCTTTCCAAGAGTGGTCTCCCTTTGGCAGCCACATGAAGAAGGAAACATTTATTTTGGACCAGTTCAGACAGCAGACAGCATACAAGCAGAGTTTAAAAGAAAATCAACAACAAAGAAGGAAACAGAAGCACCCCAAATGGGTTGTGACCTGGGGAGCACCGAGTGCATAGAGAGGAGCTGCCCTTCCTTCCTCTCCCCACTCATTTCTGGCCTGACCCCTTGAAAAGGTGGAGGAGGATGGCCTCCACCTGCTAGCTGGGAGGCTATGGTCTAGGAGTTTGAGATATTCTGGCAAAATGAATGGCCACACCAATTTTTACTAAGGTTAAGGTGCCAAGTCTGTGGTAGGGCCAAGGATGGGGATATGGTGTGTTGAGGGTAGTGGAGAAATTGCTTTGCTTAGGATTAGATGACCTTTAAGGGTCCCTTCCAACTCAAATGATTCTATGATTCTACTTTTTCCGTGGTTTTCTTTTTTTTCAGTGGCAGAGTCAGGCCAAACTACCAGCTGCCCCCTCACGTTAGTCAGCACTGTATATCTTAGGAGAGGCTATATCCATAGGCGTTTCTGAATGGTTAGAAGACAGTATGTGTTATAGATGTGTGCCCTTTGGACTTACCTCAGAGAGCACTTGTGCCTGAAGATGAGACCTGGCTGTTGGGAAATGGCACTGATTCTTTTTTTCAGGACCAGTAGGGGTTGGGCTGAATGAGCTTAAACGAAAATTGCTGATCAGTGACACCCAGCATTACGGCGTAACAGTGCCACGTAAGTAGAAACATACTTCTATTCTCCTGATGCTACACTTGGTTCCCGTTATTATTGCATTAACTGAAGGCATTTTTAAATGTGAGTCTGTAAATGCATGCTTGGCATCCAGATTACTTTTCTAATTTTTGAAAGTGCTGCCGCAGTAGTATTTTAAGTAGCATTGATTAAATTGATAGGACATTTTGGCTCAGAGGCACTGCAGTAGATTTTTACTACAAGTTTAGCATGATTGATGTCAGCGATGTTTGGTAAATGAAACTCAGCTAAAGAACATGCTGGATTTAGCTGCAAAGCAGTGAGAAGTACTCTGTTAGCAATGCTTGCTTTCAGCAAAACGCCCTTTTACATTAGGCTGAAAAATAAAGATGGATGATAAACAGTTTTGAACCTCCATGAATAAATGATTTTAATCCCTTTGATTAGCTTCAGAAAAGTTGATTTGAGGATTTTTCTCCCCTCTTTCCCGGTCTGCCCATGTCGTATAATTTGAACGATGATGAATAACATTGTTCTGTATTAAATTCTACAGTACTTTATTGGGTTTTCTTTCATGTGGAGGGCTTGACGGTCTTAGCTGCACTTCCATTCCTTGGTCTGTTTGTACGTGTAATTTTGCCTCCTGTAGGGATCCTTCAAATTATGGGTCCAGCACCAAATTCAGGAAATACTGTCATGGCTTTTTTTACAAGTACAGGTATTCTATAAAAATACATATGAATGAATTTTCTAGGTAGAAAAAGGAATGCATTTGTTTTCAGCAAGTCATTTCATGTGCAAATATTTGCCTCAGCTGGGTATTGAAAACTACAACAAAAAAGCCAGATGTTCCCAAATATTTAACACACTGAAGCATATGCAGTCATTTGCCCAAAAGTATTTCTCTGAAAGTTGCCAGTATTCATCACGCTGCCTTTTCTCCTGTCTCTTCCAAATTTGTGGTTATAATTTAAAACAAACAAGTAAAGAAATCCTTCTGAAATTCAGTAAGTCAGGACTTGCATGGAGAAATGGCGTTCTTGGAAATGTTTCTCTTTGTGTCAGCCTAAGAAGAGCAAGACATCACGTGGCATTCCAGGCTGTGCTTCTGCAAGCGCGTTGTGTGTGTTCATATATGACGAAGAATATGTGATGCAGTAATCCGCATCTTGTATTAAATATGATTTTTAAATGTGTTCGTTATCCATAAGTGGGAACCCCACAAGTAAGTTAGTAAGCAAAACCTTTATGTCTACAGCTTGAAGGAAAGTAAAGAGTGCAAATAATAATGCAAGGCCACTGAAAGGAAAAGGAATCACCCGAAAACGAAAAGCACTAAATGATAAAATTCACACCCCGTTTCTTTACTATCATGCTCCATATACCATAGCTGCAAGCGCTGTTAATGAATGTAACATTTTATAAATCAGGTTGGTGAACTTTGTTTCCCTTTATGGTCTCACATGCTAATAAGTTTAACGAGTGGCAAGGTTGGGGTAATTGTTATGAACTGCTGCTCCTTTTATTATTCAGCTGTCCTCGTTTTATTGGATTGTTCCACTAGTTAATAAAAAGGATAATCTGACACTTGTCCGCTAGTTTTTTTCCCTGTGCGTGCTTTTAAACTCAGTCCTGTCACGTGCTGAGTGCCGCCTCGTGTCGGTCAGGAGCGAGGAACCGCTGTGCTGAGTATTGCACAAGGGCTGTGGGCTTCTGAATGTTTCCCGAACTGGTTTGCATTATACTGTTTTGTGCATCCTTTCTTTTTTTTCTTTTCCTTTTAATGAAACTGCAGACACTACCCGAGCAAGAAGAAGCCAAGAAAGCGATGGTGTTGAATACATTTTCATTTCCAAGCACTTGTTTGAGACAGACGTACAGAATAACAAGTATGTTGAAGAGGTTTTAACTAGAACCACAGTTAAGACAATGGCTGTATTATGAAATGGGGCTGGTTGTAATTTTAGATAATAATTCTAAGTGGATGTAAGCTGCAGTGATTTGAAGATGTAGAATTACAATTCAATACATAAGCAGTTCAAAGAAGCTGAAAGAAACGGGGAAAAAAAAGCAATATATGCAGACACAAATGCTTCTAAGCTTCCAAGTAGTTTCAGTACTTCAGCTTATCAGTAAGACACTGAAACTGTAGGCGTTGAGGTGGGGGAGCTCTCTTTCATAGGGCGTTATCCTTGATAGCAGTGAAGCCTTGCAGCACTGGGAGAGGGGGGCCTGGAAGTGCTGCAAACGTGCTCAAATCAATGTTTGTGTAGTACTGCTCTCTTTCAGGACAGGCACTTCCTGTGCTTTTGAATTTAGAGACCTACAGAGAAGCCCCTGTCTGTAAACGCTCCAGAAATTAAACTCGAAGACAATGGTAGCATCGTGCTCTCTAGCAGCCTGTAAAATATTGCAGCTTGAAATTCTGTCCCAGTGTTTCAGAGGGCAAAAGTGTATTAGACACAAAGCTGTGGGTTTTATGGAAACTTCAAACTGTGCTTTGCTTTTTTGGCAAATTGTACTTGTGCTTTTATAGCACATAAGCAGCCGCCTTGGTTCCATTAGCACTGTCGTAGCTCCTCCTCCTCTTCTGAGATGGAATTTGGATATTCTGTAGTGTGCAATGAAATTTCAGTAGTTTCTATTGTTTAGCTTATCCACTGTTTTATTGCATTGCATTAGTTCAGAAAAAGAGGTGATGGAAAACATTAGTGGGCTGCTGGACTACAGTGCTTTTTTCTCTTTAACTGTAATACAAGCAGGTGTTACTGATTTGAACGTGGTAAAACAGAAGATTTCTTAAAATTGACATGTTGAAGTACTTGACAGCATTTCCTTTATAAAACATGGTAAAACTCACATGTAAAGTAACATATATTTGCTTCTGAATTAGATCTTATAAACCAAACTGATAAGTTTTTGCTGGAGAAAATGGAAATGATTCTAATGTTTTCACCTTCTGCCACAGGTTTATCGAGTACGGCGAGTATAAGAACAACTACTATGGTACCAGCTTAGACTCTGTTCGATCAGTCCTTGCTAAAAACAAAGTCTGCCTGTTGGATGTGCAGCCTCATGTAAGTAAGCGTATCTCCTGGAATCTTGTAGTTCTCCGTGTTGCATATTAGGATTCCAGGAACCTAACTGTTCCTAAAAAATATATTTTATTCCATCCTGAACTACTGTCGAGTGGGCTTGCTAGGGGATTTTATCATAGCAAGACTTGCTGAAAGGAGGAGAAGAAGGAAACTCCAATACATACTGCAAGTATTCAGCTCAGCAATTACTGTATTGAACGCCCACAGCATAATACCAAAGGCATTATTATAAAATGCTTCCAAATTTTCGTTCATCTTTTTGCTGTTTTGTGTTTGAGGTTCTCTCTGAAACTTGAATTTCAGAATGGCTTTGAGCTGCCAGCAGCCCAGCTGCCCTCCTACGTTTAATGGGGCTGCTTGTGCAAAGAGTGTCCATGTGAGGCAGACACAGGTTAAGGAACATGCTTGGTGCGTTGTTGGCCAGATAATTGTGAAGAACGTTCCTGTCTAAACCATTTGTTCTTGCCCTGACTGTGTCTTTCAACCCAACTGAACAGCTCCACTGGGAATTTTTATGCTACTTATAACCGCAGTGCTTCCAGGAGCTGGACCAGTTTGTTTAAACGTAGCCAAAGTATTTCTTCTCCAAGGGTGGCCAGCCTGTGGCTTCTGAGCCCCAGCAGTTTGTGAGCAGTTCCTGGTGCATTTTTGGATGTGGGGCTTTGCCTTAAAGCAGTGGCAAGTGGGCCGTGCCAGCACAGGAGCAGCTGGGGAAGCCAAGCTCACACCAGGGGAGCTGGGCTGGGGCTTCTGGGGCTCAGTGAGAGCACTGTGTGTCCAGTGCAGCCCAGCTTTTCAGTGAAGCGCTAAATTCTCCACAACACCTGGACTTGTGAGCCCTTCTGGGATCACATTCTCTGGCATGTTGTTTTCTTGTGGGCCCTGGCAGCGCAAAGATGACCGAAAGCTGACTGGTCATCCCTGCTCCATGCTGTGCTGCAGGCGGAATTGTAGGCCTCAAATTTCATAGGTAGCATCACTTCACTGTCAGGAACAGTAAGCAGCAGGGAGTTGTTTAGTGAGTACACAGCACTGAAGAGAAAAAATGGCTGACCTCCTGTGGTTGTGTCGCAGACTCCTGCTCACACTGCTTTTCATGGGTACAGGAAACGTATAGAACTTTTCCACTCCTGCAGAACTCCCTCCCCTGCCTTCCATCCTCCTGCTGCCTTTGGGAGCTACTTTACCTTGTGGAAACGAAGAGTTTTCTTACCATTCACATGAAAACTCTCCTTGTATGAATCAGTGCTGATCAACACAATGGGATGGCAGTAACTGAAAGACAGCCCTCTAGAAGTGGGTTCCCTTTGGTTAGCAGAGTTTTTTTTACTATGGTAAATTCCATTGTGAGAAATAAGCTAATTAATTACAATTTTTCCTCATCTCAGACAGTGAAACACTTACGGACATACGAGTTTAAGCCATTCGTTATATTTATAAAGCCTCCGCCGCTTGACCGCTTGAGAGAGACCAGAAAAAATGCCAAGATTATTTCAAGTAAAGATGATAGGGGAACTGCAAAACCCTTTACAGTAAGTATATTTAAACATGGTAACGCATGAGAACTTGTTAAGAGTTTGTTTGTAGTGTTTTACCTTGGAAATAAAGTTTATTGCTGGATCTCATACACAGTACTTGTCAGGGCTTAGACTCAACATATATGTTATTTCCCAGTCTCTGTCACCCTAAACTTGCTGTGATGTTCTCATTGTTTGCTGCGCTCGTGGGTATTCACATGTCCGTGGTCCTCAGTGTGAGTTTATGTAATTGAAGAACCCTGGTAATGCTGTGGATTTCCTTAAAAAAAAAACTACACGTGTGGGCTTAGATGTTTCTGTTGAAGTATATGAATTTCTTTGTTTTATCAAGTCTATTTCTGAGTCTTAAATTTAGAGGAAACCTCAAACATCAAGCATCAATCGAGACAGTAAATACTGCCTTAATAAAAAGACCATATTTGTGAATATGACACACAATTTAAAAATGTTACAGAAAATGAATATTCTAAGAAAGAATGTGAAATATTTAAGAAAGCAAAAGAAACAAATGCTGCTTTTTGTTAATAATCAGGAAAAAATAAGAAGTTGTTACCCAACAGTAACTTATTTACTTCCTGGAAGTGCAATGAAAAAATATTTTACTTGAAGCTAAACCAAAGCCAAGCATGGGTGCACTTCATTATCTACATTTACTGGGTGTATGATTTTCCTTTACTCAGATATACGTTGTTAGATAGGAAATGTTAGATTCCATTTTTAAGCTGTTTTAAGCTCAACAGAGTCACAGAGATGGATAGTTTAAATAGAGCAGACATAGATACAGTATCACCTCTTTATTTCTGTGACTGTGTCTTTGTAGAATATGCTTTTGAAATAGTTTGGAAATAATGTGCTATAAGAATGCTCTCCATCATAGACAAAATGTAAGAGGAGTTCATTCTTAAGAGCAATCTTCAGGACATTGTTTAGTTAGGACCATTTTACTCATAGCTGTATCGTCAATTAAATTCCTAAGGTTTGTTCCCTCCCCAAACATGAATAGAACTGCACCCAACCAGGCCTAAGCAAGACTAACAAGGCACAGGAAGACAGCTCCTGCCAAGCTTTTGAAAGAATAAAGGCTGCCTCGTAATATATCATGTGCTAATAGCAAGCTGAGACTTAAGTAATGAAACTTTAAAGGTATCATCAAAGCAAATAGCTAGAAATGTTTTCCACTGGTGCTGCTAACAGAAGATGGCTCTGAAATTGCCTTGTGGTGACCAAGTGTGTTACTGCAAGGGGAGGGATGAAAGGATTGCCTGTTGAGCAAAATCTGCTTGTGAGAGTGTTCCCTGAGATTGTTTGCAGCAGTAGTTTCTGTAATTTTTTTTCTAAGAAGCACAGTTTCCAATTCCATAAGCAAGTACTTTCACGTTCATCGCAGAATTAGTTGACTTGTTGCTGTGGACTGACTGTTCCTTGCACTGATCTCATTAGGAAGAAGATTTTCAAGAGATGATTAAGTCTGCCCAGGTGATGGAGAGCCAGTACGGCCACCTCTTCGATAAGGTGATCGTCAATGATGACCTCGCAACAGCCTACAGCGAGCTTAAGGCAACCTTTGACAGACTGGAGACTGAGACCTTCTGGGTTCCCGTCAGCTGGTTGCACTCGTAGCGTTTCCCACACACAAGGCAGCCGATGTGTCCCGATCCAAATGTGGTGCGTGGTTAGGCAATACTTACGGGCCGTTTTCTTGGGAGGAGGGCTTTCTAACTCTACCTGAGCAGCAAGTGCACTCTTCACGTACTTGGCACTGGTCTCATTTTCCTGTGTCTTCAATTCTCCTGTTCACAGTGTTGGGACAGTCAGGTCAAACTGAAGTCTTTGTACGCTCAGTAAAGCGAGCTAATATTCATGTAACAAAACTGCCAAACGTCTCTCTCTCACTTTTACGTCCATTTCCAAGGTAAGCTTTTTTAATGGAGAGTCTGCAGAAGATAGTAATTAATACTGGAGATCAGCACTTTGATGGTTGTAAGTATAACTGCTCTCATAAAAAGCACATCAGCACTTGGAAGTTATTATCCCTTAAGTGCTTGAGAGAACTGAAATAGGCAAAAGTGACCAACGTTTTTATGAGGAAGACATCCGATGTGCAGCAAGATAAGTGTTTTTGCTTTTCTAGATGTGAGCCTTGTCTTACGTGTACAGTGATTGCAGTATTCCTTTGCACTTACGTAATCATGAAAAGAAAGATGTATTCAGCGGCTCAATTGTGAAAATCCCTGCTGTGAGCATGCACAGATTGAAGATATTTTCATGCATGCTTTGTGGCACAACAAAGAGAACTCTGGGGTATATTTATTTAAATAGGTTTACTATGTACATAACTTGAAAGTCTTTGGGATTAATCTTCTGTAAAATGGGTGGTGAAGCAGTATGAATAGCAACCAAGTAAAGAGTAATTATTTTTTCCTTTAAATTGATATCAAGAATTTTTAGCATCCTTAGGACACTTTTCCCTTCAGAAATTTTCAAACAATTGCTGAGGATACTGTGGAGATCTGGGAAGCAGTTGCAATAAGTCAGTTCTTTCTATTGTTTGGTATGTAGCGGTACTTGTTTCAGTAGCGTAACAGACATCTTGTCTCCATCCAGAAACAAATTAATGCTGTAGTCCTCATTACAAAGAAATCTCCGTCAGTGGTCAGAGACAGTTGGAAACCTCATCTCAAATTTGATGTGGCAGTGTAAGCAAATGTACCATAGATGATGTATTTTAATATAGATAATCCGGTATTTTTCTCTCTTTACTACTGATATGCAGGAAATGAGTACATCTGCAAAGACCACGTAACACCTGTGTGTTGTATTGTGAATGTGTCTGTCAGTACAGAATGTGTATAGGAGCTTGTAAATTCAGGTCATCACATCTGTGGCATTCAAACAGGAAACAGTTATTTCATGTTAATCTGTGAAGAGAATATAGATGTCTTGTTTCAAGGAAAAAGAATTTAGTGAAACTTTATATATTTATAGAAGGGTTGAAAAGGGATGTTAAGTTTTTAAATTTCTTGTCAATGTGATCATTTATTAAACAGATTACGAAGACTGTAATTCGAAACACTGTCTCTGTAAATTGAGCTCAACATTCCATGTAAATATTTTATTTCAGTTCATGTGCTGATAAAGCCATCAGATTCTGCAGTTTGATTCTAAATGCGTATTTAATTTGTGGGTCATTGCACGTAGCTTAGAGTTGTGTAAAACAAATGAAATGCAAGCAACGGCAGCAAAATCCCTCCGAGTCTGGAAATGTTTATGTGGGAGTCACAGATGTACAGAATCTCAGTGTGGTAAACGCTCTGTTTGAATCGCTGTAATGTAACTTTTGTCAAATTTCACCCTTTTTCTGGTGCACTTCAACCTTTTTGTAACACAGATGGAGATTTGTTGATGAAGTTAACTGCATGTGGGTGTTATGTGGGTTAGGAAAATGTTTCGATTTTTTTTAATTACTGAAAATCAAACTGTTTTTCTGGGGATCTGGAATTGGGTGCCTGCTTGCCTTTGCCTTTGCCTGCAAAGAGCCGAGCACCCTTGCCACCTCTTCCAGTCAACAGCTCGGAGAGGGCAGTCTGCATCCCTTGGCACCTGGCCATTTCCAGCCTTTTGTCCTTAATGAGTGACTCTCAATGCTGTTTCTGACCCGCAGTGTATCAGAACATCAGTGTAAAATAACTGTCCCATAAGGGACATGCTTTTCTCTTTAAGAAAGAGACGCTGGAATATTCTGCAAAGTCCCTGTCCAAAGCAGTCCTGCATGCTCTCTGTCTTATCCTTTTCAAAAAGACTGCAGTTCCCATTCCTGGATCAGTGCGGTCTCAGAGGCCGTTCTGTAGCACACTGTGCTGGGCAGCTGTGGGCAGCGCCGTGCTCTGCTGTCTTCGTGGGGACACTGCTTCTGGTCCGCGGCACAGCCCTGCAGGCACTTGGGAGGCAGAGAGGCGGATGGCTGCCTGCCCCGTCTGCAGGCTGGGAGCTGAGTCCTGAGTTGTAACACCTGCAAAGGAAGGGAATCACAAAAACATAAATCCTGTGGAGCAAAATGTGCACACAGTGAGAGGTAGTGTTAGTTAAATCACTAGATTGCTCTTGAAAATCAGCGTTATTGCAGTGGTTGCTTCCAGAACTAAAAAAATAGAAGCCTCTGGGCTCCGCGAGACAGGCGGGGATGATGTAAGTTCAAGGCGGAAAGATGTCTCAGCCCACCAGTTCTGACAGCACAGGACCTGCTCCGAGCCCACGTGCCGAATTGTTCTGAGGTTCCGTGGGGAGGGCTGCGTGCTTCTTTTGACTCTGAACACTTGGGAACGAAGACGACTCAAGGTGGTTTCAATATTCCACATATTCGAGTTGTGCTGTGTGGGTTTTTAGGGAGCTGTGTGTTTTGACAGTCAAGTCCAGATGTTTTTGTTGTGTTCTAGCTGTTCGCCATAGTCAAAAAAAGGGTAGTATTTTTTCATATTGTACCAAGCTCTGTACTTGAATTCGCCATCAGGTCATTGGTTGATGTCTTACCTGGAGTCTGATCTTGCTTTCTTTATGCAAAACAATAAATTATTGGTATATCACAGAAGGTGTTTTCTTCTCTGTTGTAATTTGCACCATAAAACACAGGGACTTAAAAATGTGTTGACTGTAAAAGAAAAACTGCCAAAGAAGTTATTTCGTAGGTCTGTCTATTGACTGTCACGTGCCAATTACCTTTAAATGGGAACATAAAGCAACCCCGAGCAAAGACTGAAATTCTGAATTTTTCATTTCTGTTTGTGAATTCTCCTTCAAAACCACCAGACCCTTCCCCACAGCCGTCCCACTGACCCATTTGCTGCAAGGTGGGTGCCGTGCAGGAAGTCAGGCAGTACTGTGCCCATGCTTGCAAAGCACATGGAGCGACAGCCAAGGTGTTGGTCGCGTGTGCTCCTGGTGTGTTTGCAACTCACAGGGAAGGCTGTGCTCACTGCTACCGCTTATGGAAGGTAATACTTTAACGAAGTTGCTTTTTGCACTGCGTTACATCTTTTCCAGGAATAAAAGCCCAACTCATGCTAGGAGTAGAGAGAACACTTTTAAGCCCCTTCTGTTTTGTTTCAGAGCAGTATTCTGCATTTCCCACATGTATTTAGGTTCAGGTTTCTCCTGTGCATGCAGAATTCTTTCCTCGGTAAAGCTAGCATTGATTTTTTGTGGGATTGTTTCGAAGGATGAATCGTTTCTTCAGAGATTTACAATTAAAACTATAATCTGAGTGCATTTGTGCTACTGTGGTGTCTACAGTCGTTCCCCACAGGAGTGTGAGTTTTCTGTGTATCAATGTTTAGAATAACTTGTATGGGCAATTTTACCCAAGATGCTCTCAAAGTCATTAAGTATTTATCATATATTACCATGATCAATGCGTGACAACAAGCATTCAACAGAAAAATGCCTGAAAGCAAAGTTAAAGGAGCAGTGTGCATTGGTTGTTTGAGAGTTCTGGCACATACTAACGGCTCAAGGTTTCAGCAGAAGCATACACAAAAACATTTGGAAACAGTTAAAGTCTGGTCTTAAATTTTGTCTTACTTTAAATGACAGTACAAACGAGAGCGTTTGGAGCTCCATGCAGCTGGGTGCTTTTTCCCTCTTGGTGTCTTTGTCTGAAATACAAGTTGGATATTTGGAAGACTGCATGGAATGAGTTTGCATCTCTATAATAAAATACTGTACCCGTTTGTGTAGCCGACATCCAACACTTTAGCACAGGGGGTGAACCATGACTATCACCACTTTATTCAGCATCTGTAGAAGTGGAACACGTACGTCTGTTTAAACAAACGCTTGAAGATTTGTTGGCACAAAGCTGCCAGCTGCATATTTCAATTCAAGAATAAACTCTTCACGGTTCCCAAGAGGGTTCCAATGGCACAAAAAATACATGAAAACTTCTTGATAAGGAATAAAATTAAGTTACAATTTCTTTTATAACTATTCATTCTTTTAGGAGTCGTACTGATGTTCAGGAGTTGAATGTGTTAAAGAAACAGAAGGCCTGCTATAATTTTCCTCCGGTGAAATTTAGATTTGTGGTTTAACAAAGATGTCACGAGTGTCAGATAGGATCACATTCAGTCTTTGGGAAGCAGAGTTTGAGGGATTCAGTGTGTGTTTTAAAGGCAGCAGGACTGTGGTATGGTAGAGAGAGGGACTGGGAATGTGACAGATGAGGGCACTGTGCTGGGAACCATCTCTGTTATGTCAGCCACCGGATGAGGAGTTTAGCAAGCTGGCTGCTAACGCTCTGTGGTTTCTGCTCCCTCTTCAGTAAATATAAACAAATGCCAGTAGATCTTTACTGGTAAGCAAAGCCAAAATAAGTTTGGAGGAACTGAAATGTAGTACCCAGAAGGAGTACTGCTGGTCCTGGTGGTGTTGATGAGGCTGTTGCTGTTTTCTTCTCATTTTGTTAGAACCATTGAAAGAGTACAAATAGCACAGTTTTAACAGAAACTCACCAAACTGTGCTTACCCATAGCAATGGCATTCTGTTTTTCCTCATGGCCTTGTACAGATGTAGTTGAATAATCTCAGTAATTGATTCATCCTTGGAAACAGTGGGGCACCAACAATTGGACCTTTTTATCAAGGGACATTTTTTTACTTATCTCCCAGTGGATGCTGGAGGCGGTGTGTTTCTGAACCAAAGAGGTGAAGAGCTTGATCCAGGTGGAGTGCACATGAGCAGTGTTTCGTCCCATGGAGATACAACAGCTCTGGATTCATAAGAGCAGTGTGGGATGAAACAGGCCAGCAGCAATTTTACTTTTATGCAGCCAGTTCTGGCTGTAAGAGTCCATGTTTAAGAAAATGTAAGCTTGGAGCAGTTGTATTTGTTGTGTGTGCGACCCCTGGACGTTTCATGACCCCCCCACCCTCTCCTAGATACACATTAATGGCCTATTCCTAAGAAATGTTGGCTCCCTGAATTAGGGCTGGTGCTGGGAGTAGTCACCATGTTTCATGATCAAAAGCTTCCACTTCTGTGATGTGAAAATCACACAGATGGGAAGCGTGGGTTAAGACCACTCCACAGAGCCTTTTACTCTCCCTGAGAGCTTTGTGTACTGTGTATGGGTGATTCTTTCCCACTAAAACTACTGCGATGCAGCCTCTGGAGGCCTGCTCCCAAATGAAGACTGGCCTGTGATAGGCACTGTATGATCATGGGAACAAAAAGGAGGCCCTGGTGGACTGAACTCACTAAAACAGAGACAACAATCCATGGGGCCAGCAAGGGACTTTGAAGTGATGCAGTGGATGCAGCCCTTCACCAAGATGGCACCAGAGGCTGTGTAGGTGCAATGGGGCAGGCAGGTGGGATCCAGCACCTCAGGGAATGTCAGAGGGCTGGGGGCTTCTGCAGGGCTTCAGTGCTGGGTGCAGCCCAGGCATAGCTGGGATGGCAAGGCTGTGGGCTGCGCTGAGGAGAGAGGTTGGCTGCATTTGTACGGGCTGTGCTGGGTCACGTTCCTTGAGAGCCACAGCACCAGGCCAGGTCCCCTTTCCATTGCTGGTACAGATGAAGTCCCATTTACAGTCCTGGCTGCTACAGGGAGTAAAGCACACCATTTTTGTTCCTTTTTGTTTGTTTTTCTTGTTATTGAAGTCTGGCCTGAACGTTTTGTTATTATTGGTGCTATCTGGATAGTATGAAAGAGCAGCCTCGGTTATTGGCCCTACTGGAGCATTACTCCAGATGTTTTTCTTTACACAGCTGTTAAGCAGGAAGTAGAACCAAAACCAAAGATTGATCTGAACCATTGTTTTGTCAAAAACCAGAAACGAAGCTGAATTATTATCTTCTTCTGCCTTCATTGAATTCAGATCGCCATTGGCCGCAGCTGGATCCGACCCAAACTCAAAGTGAATCAACAATTGCACAGACTCACACCGCACTTCTGAAGAGGTGAAACTTTGAGGGCCAGGAGTCTGTGTCTTGTAATGAGTGCACTGAACGTTGCCCTTATGCCAGCATCAACTCTATTTTATTGTGCGTTGTGCATGTGTGCATACATATGCATATGTGTGTATTTATCAAGTGCTGCAGTGTATGCCAAGTCACTCTGATGGAAAAGGCGGGTTTTCAAAAAACTGCTTATTGCTTAATTGGAAGATTGACAAAAGAAAGACATCTATTTGATAAAATACTGAAATTTCAGTGAATAGATCAGCAGTTCTACTCACTCGGGCCTTGCACATATCCCAGGCAGTGTAGATTTTTACATTTCAACTCCACTGTTTTTTCCCTTTTTTGTGGAAGTCAAAAGAGCTTGATTGAATGCAGACTACAAACGTGTTTGCTACAAACCTAGTTAAACATGAAATCTTGCTGGGATTAGCTTAATTGTTCTCTAAATAAAAAGGCTGCTTTGTACATAGACTGTAATTTTGTACTTGCCAGATAGAGAAATGTGAAGCTGTCAGGAGATGCAGGATCTGTTGGTGTAGGAGTATCGCTGGGCTGCCTGTTGCCTTTCATGTGATGCTGTGGTGTAAAACACCACCCCACAGGTTTCGTTTTACAGCAAATAGTCTCTGTGGTGGCACCCTGTGGGAACAGAAGTATCGGGTTCTATTTTCCCTTCAAACGTCCAACTAACATGTATCCCCTCCTGAGCTGCACTCCCCGCTGCCGTGGGCCAGCCTCAGTCCAGGGGGCTGCAGCCCTGGAGCCATGGGTTGTGCCCCTGTACGGAAGTGGAGATATTATTTCGGATAAGAGTCGAAAATAACTGAGTAAGAGAGGAAAATATTATTTCATTTTTAATCTTCTGAAGTTTATTTGACACTTCTAATATTCAGATGCTATTAATATGATTGTAAACTCTTCTGTTTTACTTCTGGCTGCGTGAAGGGAAGAGTTGTCTTAAATCATTTATTCTTTGTATAAATGTCATCCCAAAAGTTCCTGTCACCCAAAGCTACCAGGCCAAACAAGTAAAGACATTTCTGAGACTTTTCAAGGATCAGGACCTGCCTTCTACAGTCAGCCCACTGGGTCCTGGGAAATGCATGGTTGCGCCCGTGTCGCTGCATCCTTAGCCCTAAGCCTCCCTCATGCTCACAGACAGACTTTCTGTAGGAACTCCTGGGTTGTTTCCAGCAACAGCCACTTGTCTATCACAAGGTCCATGGAAAACACACAGGGCCAGATTCTCCCTAAATCTGAGATCTGTCACACTGAGCAAAGGGAGGCAACCGCGCTCTGCTGCTCCCTGCACAGCTCAGCTCCAGCAGCGGTTCCCTGGCTCAGGTTCACTGGTGTCATGTAAAATCCTTATGGATCCTCACGGTTCCAGTGTTCAAGATTGATTAGTCTTCCTTCTCTTTCAGCATCTTGAGAATAACTTAGATTTTTTTTTTTTCATGCTAATGCAACTCCCTCTCTTCCTGGTAAATTGCCTCATTTTGTGTTATTGGAAAGTGCTTAGTCTGGATTGCTTCACTGCTCGTATCTAATGGCTGCTGCTGCTGCTTTCTGTATTAGGGGTGTGGGACAGGGATGAAATATCGGCAGATACCTGACACCACTTCAAGCCCCAAATGAGCGACAGTAGGAACTCCTCCTATAGCCAGGCTCATCCACACCACTCAGAAACACAGGGCTGGTTATGCAGTTAAGTGCAACACGGAGGAGATGGCGGAGGATAACAAGTGCGGTGCTATTGAACTTGGTCGGGAAGTTTCATTTTGATTTTAACAGTATCAGGGCTTTACCTCTGGTCTTCCTGCGCCTGGGAAATGAGGAGTGATCTTTGCTTAGAAGCCGCTGTAATCTGTTGCCAGGCCTGGCTGATGTACTGCCCGGCTTTGTGCTCGCTGTGTGGTCGCTGTGATCACCGCCCACGATGGGCTGCAGCTGAGGGCTCCCCCAGGCACAGGTCCTGGCACCGGGGCCAGCAGCAATGATGGTCAATAGTTGGGTGAGCCAACAGACGTGGGAAGCTGCTTGGATATTATCTTTGGATCAATGCCTGGCATTTGGTTGTGGGTGCCCCATCCCTAGAGGCGCTCAGGGCTGGGTTGGATGGGGCCCTGTGCAGACTCATCTGGTGGGGGCATCCCTGCCTGTGGCAGAGGGTTGGAACTGTGTGGGCTTTAAGGTCCCTTCCAACCTAAGCCATTCTATGATTGGAATCTGGAAGTGAATTTGAATTCAAATAAATCCTAATGAGCAAACGATAATGAATTTGCTGACAAATCTACCAACTCTTTATCTGCACTACTCACTGTAAATTGCAGGGTTGTGCTAAGTGGGCTGGCATGCCCTGTGCTGCTCAGCTCCTCCAGTGTCTCATTTCTCTTATACCTATGGCATGTTCCTGCCTGATCTTGTCAAACACTCTCAAGCGCTCTCA
Organism: Aquila spilogaster; assembly: GCA_024606505.1. NCBI lineage: Eukaryota > Metazoa > Chordata > Aves > Accipitriformes > Accipitridae > Aquila > Aquila spilogaster. The sequence continues at coordinate 29,295 of JANHGO010002631.1, forward strand.
AGATGGAGGCCGCAATTCACCCCCATCACCGAGCACCCAGTGCAGAATTCTCCAAAACAGATTTTCAGAGCAATTAACCTTAATTAACCTTAACCCTTAAGGACTTCCTTGTGTTGCCACACATGCCTGCGAGCTGCTGGATGCACGTTGTGACCCCGGTGCTGTCGGCTGCTGCCTGTGAACGCACACAGCATGCTCTGCCCGCCGGCTGGGCTTGGCTCCAAGGGCACAGCACTGTAGAGTTCAACTTGTAAATGCATATCTTGTTTTTTCGTTATATTTCTGTGTAATACTTTCCAAACTCTATTTTATTGTATTCCATAGTGAAAAAGCCACCTGGATATTCCTGCTCCTTTTTTTTTTTTTTGAAGCTATCTCTAAGCCTTTCTGCATGTTTTTGCAATGCGTAAGACAGAGCCAGACGACAGCGGCTTCAGAAGACTTGTACAGCTGGTGGCTTATTGATGATTTCATTTCACAACACTTTTGGAATAAACGTGGGTATTAACAAGAACAATGAGCAACATGTCAGCTGTACTAAATATAAGTGATCTGTTTTAGAGAAATATTAACACTTTTGTCAGTGTGGTTTCACCTGTGCATCATCCTGCTACAGTGGAGTAAAAACCAGAGCCCAACAGATGTCTGGTAAGTACACAAGTGGGGTGAAGCAAGGAAATATCATAAATCCTCTGCACGAGAACATTCTGAAAATGCTTTAAGGAGTAGCAGATGAGAATATATCCAGGTGTTCTTTGAGCCCTGCTGGCTAGTTAAAGGGAGCAGCAAGGAGCTGAAGTGACAGCACCGAGATCCACGGGGATGGACGCATGTGGCTGGGCTTACACAAAAGGAGCACAAAAGGAACAAACTGCTCATTCACAGGACGGCAGAAGACAGGCTGTGAATCCTTACAGCATTCTCCAAGTAGAAGTGGTTGTGGGGATTCTTCGTAAATACCTTGTTACACAAGAAGTAAAATCTTATTTATATAATGTAAAACAGTCCCTGCTCTGCTGAATGCAAAAGGAGAGACACGGTGAGCTGATGGCATGCAGCGCTCCTGCCAGCTCTTTTCAGCACCGAGGGTCGTCACCAACAGTGAGATGTGGAGTGCTCAAAGAGGGCAATTCAGTTTTACACATTTTTCAATTAATACGAAATGCTGCTTTCCCAATTTTGCTGTGCAGCCTGGACTTTAGAATGTCAAGAAACTATTTGACATTTACAAGAGACTGCAGGCACTCATATAAATAATTTTTATCCATTTATCCATCGTAACCACCGCGCGGAGTTGGCTCTGCACAATTAGTCTCCACTCTCTCCGACAATTTCGCCACAGATTATCAGGAATTCTATTAATACTGCAAGGTGGAAGCGCTGTTCACCAAGTCTGTTATTTTACTTCTGAAAACACATCTCATTTCTTATAAATCTGATATAAATAGGCCAGCTGACAAGAATCCCAGAAGAACAGAATACACTCGGAATAGTGAGATCTGAACTGACGTATTTTTGGCCAAAAAAAAAGTTATCCAGGCTGTATTTGTCTGAAAGTTTAAAAATAGGAGCCTTTGTCATCCATGGCAGGAGAGGCCAGGTTGAGCCATGATTGATGTCACTCGAAAGAACACTGTAAGCTTAGAGAATGACATCAGAATCATCAGAATTTAGGGAGATTTAGAGCATTCCCTGAAGCCAGGGTGCTGGGATTCTGGACGAGACGCTGCGGATGATACACAACGTGCTGCCAGACAGCGGCTGAACAGAAGCCAGGAGCCACGGTGCTTTCAGATTACATTTATAAATGATTGGTATAATTTGTTTCAGAAACATCCAGCTTTAGTTAAATGTGTGTTCCGAACCGTATGCAGTGTTTCGGATTCAATGCAAGCCCCCGTTTCCCATCAGAGCAGCCCACTGCTCCCTGACTTCTCGCAGATGCCTGCTTACACACCATGGTTTGCAGTCAGACTGCAGCATGTGTGCGTTAGAAGTATTCCTCCCAGCTGCCAGGCTAAACCCAAGCGGTCTGTTTGCCTGAGAACATGGAAGTAACAGAGCAGAGAAGGTGCATGGACTGCGCTGTGTGCAAATAACCCATAAATTGTACTGTGCTGCCTGCGCTCTCTGTCATGGAATGGCCGTGCAGAGCACGTGCTGTACAGAGCAGTGAACCCCTTTGGAAATTTTGCACTTTTCTCCTTTGATTTCCCACCTATGGCAATTCTTTTCTCTTTATAGTAATTTTAGTGAAAATGAATATACTTACTGTAAGTGCACAGTGCTACTTTGGATCGGTTAGACCTGTTTTACTCTGAAGTAGCTTTTAAGTGCAAAGAAAGCATACTGTGTATCCCATTTTCAAGAAATAAATTTGTACTTATTACAATTAGAAGCAGCATCTTTTGTTACTAAAAATGAAGGGCATTAGTAAGAAAGGAGTCGTGGGGCTGCTCTGACAATGCTTTGTGCGAAATCAGCTTTCATACTATGATGAGTTTGTTCCAGGAAAAGATAACTGTGCAAGCTACTCTGCAAGTAAAGCTTGCTTGTTTGCTGCTTGTTCATACATCACTACCAATAGCTGCCATTAATTTGTGCACACTGTGCTCATTCCTGCTCTGAGGAGCCACACGGTGGATGGATTAAAGCCAGTAATTGCCTGTGTAGTTCTCACCCGCAGCGCTGTCCCTGTGGAGCTCCAAGCCCAGGAAGGAATCTCGGGGCAACCTCCTGTGCACCATGCTCCTGCCAGCAGAAGAGGCAGAGAAAGGGGAGACAACGCTGGAGGGCTGTGAGTGGCAAGGGGGAAAGAAACTTCTCACACTTGTCCTTCCTTGTACCTAAAACTAAAACAGAAAATGTCAGGCTAAATACAGAGAGAGCATTTGTGAGCAATGCTGTTTGCGATGCTTCTGCTAACCTGAGGACTGGGAACATTGCTGTTCAGCACGTGTCTGGCCGTGCAGCATGTCGTTTTTTTAAGCTTTTAAATGGTGATATTATATCACAGCCCAAACAGTCACTGACGCCATTAATGAATCAGTAGTGTGAGTACATCTATTTTTACTGCCTATATGCAAAGCAATTGTTAGGGATTCAATGGTTGCTGTGTATTCTCCCCACAGTCTGAACATTGTACAGCAGGAGGACAACACTAAAAATACTGCACTGCTCTGCTGGTAAAAGTTGAAAAAGATATATCAGACACATTACTGAAAATACGTCTAGAAGTGATGCATGACCCTTCTGTTTACTCTCAAAATAAAACAGGATGGTTTATGTAATGATGTGATCTATCATATAGATCACAAATTAAAGGAAAAATGTATAGCAGTTATATACACAGCTAGCCATATATCAAGAGGGGAAAAAATAAAACCAACACAGATTTCACACAAAAAAAAAATAAAATGAGAGCAGGAAAGCATACAACTTTGCAGATTTCCATTGTATAAATATCTCTGTCAGCTTAAAAACACTTTGTCTGTCACTCCTCAATTTTACATCTAATTAAATACCATGGAGAATTATGATTTCTTATAAATGTGCCATTTATTTAGCTTGTTTACCATATTTTATCAGCAAATTCTTCTGTCTCCCCACTAGATAATCATAGCTTTGTGAAACATTACATTTGGAAGTGTCTGTTCCATGTAACTAGAAGCATCAGAGAATCCTTAGGGATTCTTAAGGAAAAGACCTCTCAGATCACCTGCTCCAACGCCATCCCTGCCATGCCCACTGAACATGTCCCTGAGTGCTACATCTTCATGTTTCTTGAACAGCTCTGGTGACAATGGCCGCCACCGCCCTGGGCAGCCTGTTCCAAAAGAGGAATGACAGAGGCAGCCTGCTTCAATAGAGGTGTGCTCAGTTCCACCATAGGTGTTAGTTACGTCAGTGACCAGAAAACTGCATGGGTTTTTTCTTTCAGTCCTTGTGATCATATACTGAAATGGAAAAAAACTGTTATTTGTTTCCTTCATGTTGTTTACTTGAGATGCAGCCTGTGTTTTTGTAGGAGCACAGAGCCACACGCTCAGGATGCTCGCAAGGAACCAAAGGCAAAGTTCAGGCAATCCAAATCCACAAAAGCAATTCAGAAAACCTCTACCTGACTGACTGTAAAACCTGAATTCCCTCAGCTCCATCACTATTGTCCTCTCAGCTTGCTGAGTGCCAATGCTTCAGTTTCTCTGAACTTCCAGCTCCAGCTGCCCTCCAGCTGCCTTCCTAAGCCCCAGGAAGGACAGATTTGCAGGTGTTCCCTTTACGCCATGTGCTCTGGCATCTTCTTGGCATTGCCAGCTGTTCCAGGCCATCCCATGGTGGTCACTGGGACCCTGCTGGGCTCTCCAAGGAAGGAGCAAGATGTGAAACATTCAGGTTCCTGTATAACCCAGAGCCACAGCTTCAGTGTCCTCAGCTCCGGTCTGATTTGTGGGCAGGCCGCGGTCACCTCATCAGAAAGCAGCAAAATATTTTGAGATGCATCTAAATACAGTTTGCACTCAGTCTCAAGTGCAAAATATGAACATAACCAAAAAGTGGAGAAGGAAGAATGACCACATCGTCCTTTACTCTTATCCATATGGCAGACAGCAATAAATGCATTCCACTTCCAGATAGAATAAAAAATGCTGAACTTCAATGCGAAATCTAAACACAGAGAGATAGAAATCATTTTCTTCCCCTGAAGATCACACTCAGTCCCTCACCATTTGGAGTACTTAATTCCAGTTTTGCTTACTTTAAGCTGAATGGAAGTTTTGTACCAAATTAGGGCAGCTGAGTCCTTCCACACAGAGGGGTACTGAGCTCACTGGGTAATCTTCTGTTGTGTTGCCAAACCATACAGCAATCACACTGAGGATATGGATGGAAGAAAGGGTGCTCTGCACAATAATTCTGTAGTAGAATCACCACTGATTACAGAGAGGATACTTTATGGGTAGTGGTAAATTATGAGGTTTCTCTGGTAAGTGAGAACATTGATTTACATGAGTAATGCAAAGACTCACATGTAAGCTGAACTCAGACTTTTGCTGTCAGCCCTAACACGTCTATTTATACCACAGATTTGTGCTTAGCCACTTATATTTAATTACAATCAGTTGTGCTGTTCCATTTTCTGTGTTTACTCAGAGAAGCACATTCCTGAGGTCAAATGCAATGACAGTTACACTGTAGGTATTCGAAGACATGCTTTGCAGTACATTCTGCACGTATCTGAGGACAGATTTTCCTTCCGGAGAAGAAAGGATGAGTACTATTCATCAGTCCTTCCCTACTCCAACACTTTTCACGCACACCAATGTCACTCAAGGCATGCCTGTGCTACACAACACAGTGCTGAGCAGAGATCACCAGAACGGCTCAGGAGGAGCCAGCCTGGGTAAGGGGAGCGGCTTCAGCACATCACTTAGTGCCACATTCTGTCTCATTTACTCCGTTTCTTAGCAAAGTAAATCAGCTTTGGCAAAGCACTGCACAAATAGGTGTGCCTGCTTCCAGTGCATGAGCAAGCTCTGGCACCAAGCTCTGCACCGTGCTTCCTGTGCAGTAGAGCACAACCAGCAGGGGATGCAAAGGACTGTTGGCATAAAAAATTTGCAGGTTGGAGTCCTCAAATTCTGTTCTGTGCATACTCATTTAATGACACAGAACTTTTTTAGCTCTTAAACCTCACTGCTTCTAATGTAGTGGTGCTTATTAACAAAAATATTGAAAAAATACAATGTCGTGGAATCAATCACTCCAGCACAGCATTTTGTGTTCATACGATTAAATAAAAATCTGTCTCCTTACATGACAGCTGATCACAAGAATCGTTCAGGACCTTCAGCCTAACTGCTTCTGACCCTGTCATACAATGACCATCCTTACTTCCAACGTGAAAGCCTTTACCAAAACCATAATAAATCACAAACCTTTTACACTGAAACCTCAGCCGAGAAATTTTATTAATATAACTACATTCTCTTTCCGAAAGTCATAGGCATGAGATGATTTGAAAGCCTGTTAATATCAAGTTTAACTGTCTGCTGTCTGACTGTATTGCCGATGGGCCAAATTTTCACCCCATGAAATCCACGGATGCCGATGACCATGGGAGCAGATACTAAAGCCTTGACGTGTATGATTTTCCAGTAGGGATGGAATCCCTTTCCAAACCTGAGCAGCGATTTCAAACCACCCCATAAAATAGTCCTGGCATAGTAATCGGTGACCTTTACAATACTACAGCAATAGATGCTACCTTGATATTCCAGGAAAAATTACACTCAAAATATTCAGTGCTTCTCTCCCCGACTCCAAGCAAAGCCCATGTGCTGGCATTTTGAAAAAATGGCCTGTTTCATCCTCTAAATTTTACAGTCTGAGCTGAAAGCTTGCTGGAAATCCACAACTTAAGAGAAAAAAAAAAAAAAGCCTGAAATATTCATTTATGCATAAATGGGGTGTAAAAAGAATGAAGGGTTTTGAAAAACAGTTTTAATCTCCACCTCTGCTTGAACTAAAAAAATAAATGAAGATGTAACAACTATACACAACTATTTCTATAATAAATAAAATATGACAGAGCTCCCGATCCTCTAAAAGAACCTTAATGACCCTAAATTTCAACTAAAACGCTTGATTTTCTGCAGTTATTACAAGAAGAAGTAATGGAAAAAAACAGAGGAATAAATGTACCCATATGGAGGACTCTAATATCCATGGCACAGATCTTGAGAATAATACCAGAAAATTGGCTGAATTAACTGTATCAGAATGTACACTATGCAAGAAGACATGTATATGTAACACGCAGTTCTGTTTTTCTCAGTAAAAATAATTTTGATAAAAAGAAAAATTTCCTCCCCAGTTTGAACTTCTACTGGAAATGGGTTTGGAATGGAGTTATCCCACCCATATAGTATGTATTTTTCATCTTCACATTGACTGAAGATGTCAGTACCATGAAATATAATCTGTGGACTCGACAGAGGGTTGTTTTTATTTTATTTTGTTTTGTTCAATAGCTCTCATAACACAACCACTATGAAGCAGAAACTTAGATAAACTATTTTTCTACCAGGCGCTGGATTAATGCTCAACCTCGCAACATCCAGCTTCGGCTCCACATTAACTTTACAGCCAATTGCTGCTCAAACCCTGTAGCGATTTGGCTTTATTCTGACCTGCACTCCTCTCACCATTTCACATTTTCCCATATAATATTACCATACCACCATAAATGATAGAAGCAGTCTCTTCAAAACCAGTGATTGCTCCAAGGTTCTTGAATTTCTGCCTTACAATGACCTACAAAGAGGAGAAAGTGCCTCAATGTCTTTTCTTGACCTTTTTTTCTGATTATATAATGGGGGAAAAATGATTTGGAATTTTTATGTTTTTATGTTACTTTAATATGAACTATGCAGGGAATTATCTAGAATAGTAATTCTGCACTGTTGATTGCTTAGAGAGAGAAGTATGACTATCACAGTGGTAACTGCAAGATGCATATCTGAAAAGGACTTTAAATTCCCTCCTTTTTAAAAAAATAAATATGTAGTGTAGTGTCTTCTGCGTGTTTGTATTAGCACTTAATGTGAGAAAACGGTCTTTACGAAACAGCCAAACTCTCTTTTCTGATTAATACCGCCAAGTTAAAGCCCAAAATACTTTCCACCAATACTTCTCATTTTTCCTCTAGGAAAAGAAATCCATAAATGGAGATTACTTATGACATACTACTTCTAATTTTAAAACAATCTCCCTTTCACACTCTCACCCTAAAACAAACAGCCCAATCCTTTCTCATTTTTCTCCTTTGAAAAAAAGGGGAGAATTTTTCAAAACCAGTAGGAAAGCAAAAGGCACTTGGGCATGGCAGTACCATTCACTTGTAAAGGGTTATGTTTGAAAGCAGAAAACACCCTTCAGTCACAGTACGAGACACACTGGTCTGCAGCACCACTTATCAAGTTATTTCCGATGTCTAGAACCACAGCCTGAACACAGTAAGTAATAAGCAGAGGTAGCAGTTTCGTTTCCTGCATTTCAAACTAACTCCCCGATTTCTACTTTACTGAGCAGACGGAGAAAACCTTTCTGAAGATGCAAAGGTGAGAAAGGGTTCTAGAAGCCCTCAGTAGGGTTCATGATTTGGAGGGTTACTGCTTGGCACAGGCTGCTTGGGGAAAAAAATCTGATTTGCTTTTTGTAACTGAATCTCTGCTGCTTCGGAGAAAAGTATCACTGTTGAAGTTCCATTATTTTTTATAATAGAAATTAGAAACTCCGATTTACACTGAAGCCTTAAAAGATTTCTGTATCTTTCTGATACAGAAACCCTATTCACTTTCGAGTTATACGTAACTAACAGGCAAGTTTTAAAAAATGTTGGGTAGTTTGTATGAATACTGAGTTGCCATGCTATTGAAGTCACACTAATTAACTAGCTCTAGAAAAAGTTCTTTCTATAAATATCAAAATGCAAAGATACTCCTTCTATCTGGAAAAACATACATACAAGCAAAGAAGAAAAACTTGAAGCATGGAAGAATAAATCAGAAATGTAAAGAGAATCGGCCATTAATCTTTTCTATGTACAAAGGGTTGTACCGTTATACAAACACGCTAAGGTGCTGTATGGAGCCAATACTCCAGTGACTCTTTCTCTACAATCACCATTTTAAAATAAGTTACACCGAGACATATAATCGCATAACTATGTTCCAAAATATCTTTCCCCAAAGCTTTCTTTTTCACCGTTATTACATGTTCACACATTTTAATAGGAGAAATTTCAAGAGGAAATATTACATGAAGAGGATGTAGAAAGATAGTGTAGAAATTTAAAAGAAAAATCATTCAATGTAATAATTCTCCAGTAAATTACTTCTAATTCAGAAAAAAAAAGACTGGGTTTCATTGAAAAGATATCTCGGCATGTTTAAGTCTGTTACAACCTGAACTGTATCTTGTTCTGATGCTACAGAGAAAATATTTGAAGGAATTTATTATGTGTTTAAAAATCACAGTGTTCTTACCTGGTACTCCAAATGTTATTACAACGTAGTCACGGTCATAAGGTTATTAAACAAAATATTGGTTTATTTTCCTCCAAATTATACTCAGAAATACTCAAAAGACTTGGGTAAACAGAAATGAACAAAATAAGAGAAAAAACAACTACCTAAAAATAGTAACAAAGTTCATATTCTGAAATATTATATTCATTACTGATAAAAAAACGCTATTAAATCATGTTCAGTCTTGGACTGTACGCCATGATTCCCATCTGGAAGCCATGTCTAAAAAAGAACAGCAGCATCTCTGTTATTGTCATTGCTGGGAAAAGAAGTACCCAGATATTCATCCAGAACTATTAACCAAAATATTTTCTTGCTTCATTTTTCTTGAAGACTTTTGAAGTAACCATCTCTTTGCCAGACACTCATGCACAGAACACCACACCTTTTTGTTTCTTGCACTAACTCCCACTTGAAAAATTGACTTTTAAAATTTTTCTTTAATTTCAAGAGCCAAGAAACTATATTGAACAGTGTCCAATCTTTAATAAAGCTCACTTGACATCACTTGGCATTTTTGAAGCACATAATTACTTAGAAAACAAGAGGTAAGCAGGTGATCACAACACAGAAATCAGAGACTCAGTGAAAAATGAGTAGTCATTTGCTTTCAAAGGATTAGGTTTTAAGCATGGTTTTTTTTTTTATGAAAAAAAATGTTGAAGGAACAGATATCAACAGACTCATCACGTCCTCTCTCTTTTTGCATTCTCTTAGAGCTCTCAAGCTGAAACCCTGCCGTTCTGCAAAATGCTACTCTCCATTTTAAAAAGATATAACAACGGATTACAAAAAATTAAGCTGCATTAGAAATGTTCATTAACTACTCTAGGCACCTAAGTATTGCCTTTATTCACATACAAAACAAAGTAAATGCAACAGAACTAGATCTTTTCATTTCCTTTTCATTTCCCTCTTCACCAAAACAGCAGAACTTTTGTTTGTTCTCTGATTGCCAAAAATATGTAAACAGTTGCAACAAAAGCAAGTTAATGAACAACCAACAGAATCTGACAAATACGAACTCATTTTCTCCCGATTTTTAACTTGTCTGACAAACTGCCCGTGAATAGCTAAACTGCTATTTAAAAGAATGAATAGATGATATTATTTACCTTGAATGGCCTTTTTATTTTATGTAAGCTTCTACAGCAGTTTTTTTACAACTTGTATTACTGTTCTACTTTAAAAGTATTCTACTGAAATGTGAGGAAAAAATACACAAGCAAAACTGCATACACATTCTGGCTGCAACTCTGAGACTGTAAAAAATTTTCCAACTGCCTTTCTCTCCATGTTAACAAATTTTTCATATTCCCCATTTCTTTGTGCCAGTAACTAATGATCTCATCTTTGACTAAGCTCAGGCAAACATTTCACCTACTGTTTTATCTTTTACATTAGAAATGGTGCAAATGACTACACATTTTTCACTGAGTCTCTGACTTCTGTGTTTTCAAGTTACCACAAGAATACTTCCACAGCTCTCCTAAAATTTCTTAAAACTTCAGCTATTAGACAAAACTTTCTAAGATACCTGTTTATATTCTTGTGCTAAGAGCACTGATAAATGAAACCTTCTAAAAGCAAAAAGTGATATTAAATAATAATATCCTTCAGTCCAGCTAAAGTGAGAGAGTCCCTAAGCTCTTATATTTTTGTGATTGATGATATAAGAAGGCATGACTTCTTGTCATCCAGCAAGGCAAGCATGAACACAACCAAAGAAATCACTGAGGGCTTCATTACCAGTGCAATAACAGCAGCAATGACTTGTTACAGACAACTTGTGTCTGATAATATGCAAAAGACTACAGAGCACAGAGACCAAGAGCAACAACAGAAATAGCTCCTATCACATAAGGGAGTGAATGAAGAGTTTTGGCACTGAAGACAGTGTGCTATATTTTCTTTCCTCTACAAATGGAATTAGATTTTGTAAGGCCAAACTGCTATATTTTGCTTAAAACCCACAGAAAGCTACAAACTCACCAGCTGAACATAAAAGTAAGGGAGAAACAATTCAGCTTCAAGACAACAACTCCAAACATGATCTCAAAAACAAATGCAACCTTGAATGAGGAGGAATGAGTTAAGGAACCCCAAAAGAGATGAAGACTAGTGATTGCATTGTAAGGGGTCCTGGTAATATAGCCTTAGAAATACTGTCACAGCTACTTAAGAAAAATAACTTCATACTGGAACAGGCAAATAAGGGATACTAAGATGGTAAGTGAAACGAAAAAATTGCAAGCAGGGACTAGAAGAGCTAAACTTGTTCAGTCTACTGAAGTGAAGTCTAAGAAAAAAATCTCCAGCTCAAATTGGGTTTCAAAACTAAGGAGGAATAGCTGTTGAAAATATGGTAAAGGTGCAAAACCAAATGAACACAAACTAATCACATAAGATTAGAAATTGAATCAGAAGAGCAGTATTCAGAAGTGTTAGAATCTCAGCAGTCTTCCTATGAGAACAGCTGAGTCACCAAGAAAGAGCAGAAGTACCTCCAACCTCTACACCATCCATAGCCCACTAATATCTATTACCAGGCTCCTCACTGCTGGCTTGCTGGATATGTTCTGCATGTTCATTTTTTAACTTATCTGTCCCCACAGGAAGTTCCATTGGTAACGAAGCCAAGTTCCTTTTATGGTCAGTGGAGATGCACGCTCTGTGAGGGCAAAACATGCCATTTATCTTAGCCACTGAAATACCTTCCTTTCTCACTGTTCAGTAGAACAGAGTGATCTCATTTAAGAATTCTATTTCTTACTCCACCGACTTCTTGCTTAAAATACTTAGCTCTGTGTGAAAACTCAGTCTTCACTCCTCACCACCCGTGGTACAACATGCTTTTATTCCCTTCCATGTTTTGCTGTTTGCACCTTCTGTCCACCAATTTCAACTTTTAAATGGTCATTACTTCAGCAAAAAGAAGAGGTGGTATCCATTCTGGAAATGCCTTTATCAATACTGTTCAAAAAGGAAAAAATAATAATAATAGCGTTAAGTCCTAAGCCACGCTTTTTACTAAAAATGCTTTCATTTTCACCTCATCAAAAGATCCATTTTCTGTCTCCTCAATCTTATGCAGCGAAACAAGAAAAACCAATGTTATTCTTAAGTCATTATTGTGCAGACTGCATGTACTCATCTGTAGTTATTGCTGGAAAGGTTCAGTAAGTAAAATGTGTACGGACAATCATCTCAATGAAAAAATGCATTAATCCCACACTGTTATTCTTCGAGCTACATCCCCCATACATTTCCTGACCTTCCTCATTATTAGCGGTTTCCTACCCAGCTGAGTTCTCAGTTGGTAGAATAACTCTTGGCTGCGTTAACTCTATGTTGTTGGGACAGCTGGGTTCTTCTGCTAGACTGCCCTTGAAGGGATTCTCTTCTTCTGCCTTTGGAAGAAGATGCACACCAGTAAGGTGAACGCAGCTTGCTCGCCTCAGCCAGGATGCACCCGTAACCTTCCCTCCTGGCTGGGAGCTGGCTGTCACCACACAGCAGGCACTTTGGCCTCATGCCTGGGGGAACGGCGTTGCTTTCCTCTCTGCGTCTGGGCTGCTACATTTGGATATTTATCATTTTGCCCTTAACATGTGAGGGGGACTTTACTCATTGGCATGGCTTACACTTATTTCCTTTGCTTCTTTCAAGAAGCACTAATTTCATGTTATATTTTCTTTAATGAAAGAGCATTTCAAGCATAATCTGTCACACTGACGCAAGAAATAAAAATGGTCCATGTTAACCTTATGAATTAAAGCCATTTTCTTGTAATGACCAAAAACCAGCGAAAGGTTTGAGTTATACTGGCTCGACTTCAACCTACAAAGCGGTCAGTGGTCTTCGTTTAAACTCTGGTGTGAAGTAACTTCAACCAACTCAACGATTTCATGTAATTCCACACCAAAAACATATTCCTGCCCTCATTATTTTACACATGTCTTCAAGCACAGCTCCTCTCGCTCTACGATGGGAAATTCCCTCCCCTTTTTACCTCAGCTTCCCTCAGCATCCCCACCGACATCTCCCACCCCTGTGACAGCACCGAGCCCCGTCGGGGCGACCCCAGGGCGGCACCGCGCTCGGGCAGCGCCGCTTCCCCTCAGCCCGTCCCGCCCCCTGCGCGGTCGCTCTTTGCCCGCTGCTCCGGGTAACGGCTGCCGCGGGCCCTGTCGCCATAGCAACGCACCGCCTCGCTTGCGGCCCGAGCGGCGATGGCGGGGGCCGGCGCGGCTCACCCGGGGCAAGGTATGGCCTCCGCAGGCTTGAGGGGCGGGTCTGGAGCCTTTTTTTCGCCTTCCATTTAAAGAGATTATCTGGGGATGGAGTCACTGGGAGAGTCGTATTTGTGGGCCTTCTCGCGCGTAGTTTGTAACAGTGGCATCGACTTTGCAAGAAGAACCCATTGTTGGTGTTTTGTTTGCAGAGGGGTGGCAGCAGGGACAGGGCAGTGATGGTCCCCCTCTCCTCGGCCCTCGCGAGGCTCCACCTGGAGTACTGCGTCCGGGCCTGGAGCCCCCAGCACAGGAAGGATGCAGAGCTGCTGGGCAGGGTTCAGAGGAGGGCCACGATCAGAGGGCTGGGGCACCTCCCCTGCGCACGCAGACTGAGGGAGCTGGGCTTGTTCAGCCTGGAGAAGAGAAGGCTACGAGGAGACCTCATTACAGCCTTCCAGTATTTAGAAGGGGATTATAAACAGGACCGGAATCAACTTTTTACAAGGGTAGACAGCGATAGGACACGGGGGAATGGTTTTAAGCTCAAGGAGGGAACGGCTAGGTTGGATGTCAGGGGAAGTTCTTTACAGAGTGGTGAGGTGCTGGAACAGGCTGCCCAGAGAGGCTGTGGGTGCTCTATCTCTGGAGGTGTTCAAGACCAGGTTGGCTGAGGCCCTGGGCAGCCTGTTCTAGTACTAGACCTGGAGGTTGGTGGCCCTGCCTGTGGCAGGGGAATTGGAACTTGATGATCCTTGGGGCCCTTCCAACCCAAGCCATTCTATGAAAATGAATGTTTTAGTCCTGACAGATCTGCTGTCAGCTCCCTGAGTAACTAATAGTGTCAGGAATTAATCAAGATGAGAAAGTTTTTCTTTTTTTCCATCCTTTTCCCACCAGTTTTCCCTATCACTTATTTGTCAAGTTCTCTTCTTCAATTCCCCCTTCAGGAATTTACCTGAAGTAAAATAATCCAAATCCTAGATATGTTTGTTACAGAATCATAGAATCATTTGAGTTGGAAGGCACCCTAAAAGATTGTCTAGTCAAACTCTCCTGCAATGATCAGGGACACCTACAGCTATGTCTAATTACAGCGTATTGTCCTTATCATTCAAGAGCTCAGTTTGGTCACTCTCTGTGTTTGTTTGATAAGGTGTCCACCTGTGAGACAAGCCAAGACCATGGGAGCAGCATTGGCAAGAGTGGCGCAGTGGACTGCTGCTGGTTCTGGAACCAGCACGCTTGAAAGCACCCCTCTGAATGAATCTCTCTTAAATCAGATTGTTAAGTTTGCAGAGGATTTCAGCACTAGACACCCTCAGGAAGCACCATTTGTCTTCAGGGAGCCCCTAGAGTGGAAAACGCAGTTGGGCTGTTCAGCGTTTGGAGAGGGTTATGAGATAGAGTAAGTCTGAACTGTAGCATGTTTTGAAATGTCGGAGGTGAACTACAAAACGAAACTGTACTCATTCAGTATAAAGCTTTAGTGTATTTCAGATGCTGAAGTGGGTGAGATTCTTTACTGTTACATATTGAAATTTTTGACTAAAAATTGATTTTTTTTTTGGAGAGTTTGTGACTGTTCTGTATTGGTTGTGATGCAGACCTTTCTGGTTAGCAGTTTGTACAAATTGTAGTGTCTATTCTTAAGACTTCTGACAGGGTGCCTAACTGATTAACTCCATGATTCCCCAAAATGTGAGAAGTTAAGTATAGGTTTTAATGCTGCTGTTGAGGTGGATTAACAAGCACAATCTTGAATTTCAACTTCTTTGGGAACTGTAGCTTCCAAGTTCTTTATGAGTAGGCAGCTTTAGTATACTGACACAGTTTCAGTCTTCATCAGCAGAGCAGTTATACTGCTATGACTTACTTTTCAAATACTGTAAGAATTCTTCTAGAATATGAAAATCAGTGTTGAAAAATTAATAATCAAGAGGCTTATGCTTGTTTTTCAATCTAACAAAATGGTAAAAATTCATCCAGATAAGCCTTTCACTACGCTGCTTGAATCTTTCTTGTGGTCAGTATTTCTGCCTGTATACTTTTTGAAGTTTATAAAAAAAGCAGTAGCAGGAGACAGGAAGTAGCAGGCTTTGTTATAAAACATAGTAACCTAAACCGAAATAAAGAACTTCAGAGAGATTCTGATGGATGCTGTCTGAAAAGATCTCAGTCCTGTAATGCTAGTTCGTCACAAATTCTGCCTTTCAAAATTGTATTTAAAGGTGTTACCAGTGTAAAGCAAATGAGTTACAGGTGTGATTTGCTGTGAATAAATTGGTTTACCGTGCGAGCTTACTGAAATACATTTTAAAGAAATTGTAATGATTTATCATGTGAAGTTTGAATAACATTGAAGATTCATCTTTTAAAATTTGCTGTTCTTACTTTAAAAAGATATAATTTATTTTTTCCAGTGGAGAAACTGTTCAGTCTGAAGCCAAAGATGAAGATGGACAACCCTTACTTCTCCTCACAGCCTCAAATCTCAAAGTTCGCAATTTTGACCAGCTGTCCCATTTGCTACAAATTGCTGTGGAAAAAAAGTTAAAGGAAGCACAGGCATGCCTTGAAGGTTTCCTTTCTTCTTCTTCTTCTTCCTTTTTTTTTCTTCCCAGTCTTTCCTCTCTGTTAAAAATACGTCTTTTCCTTGAATTTGTATTTATGAAATGTGAAGAAAGAAATGCATGCCTTCATTTTAGGTATATGAAAAGGTGTTGATTCATGAGTGTGGCTGAAAGTGCTGATCCAGGACTTAATGAAGTTTCTGTTCTTTTACTTTCACAGTAGTCAGTAACAGAGAAATATGAAATGAAATAAAATAAAACTGCTGATTTGCATATTCAGAATCATGTGTACTGAATAATACACAAGCTATTGCAACAGATAGTAGGTTTAAGTTTCAGAAGAAGAATATATCATTAGAGGCTAATACCTCTTTTTGCTATGCCTATAGTTTAATGCCCTTTTAAAATGTTACATCTTGTAAGGATTTTCAAGGAAAACCTCATATGCTTACGTTCTTACCTGCACAAGGTTCATGGTGAACATTTCCAGGTCCTTCTCACAAAAACTGTTAAAAATACAGGCACCGCTACTTTTATTGCATCATATCCTAGTCCTAGTGTTTCCAACTGACAAGATCCCAATGCTAAGCTAGATATCCTCCTCTCACTGGAAGTAGAAGAGATCAGAAGTATTTCTCAGTGCTGTTAGTAGAAACTGGATCTGCAATATGAAACTGTAAATACACTGAATCAAACTTAAGATGCATCTAATCCGGGGTCCTGTCACTGATAGTGATCAACCATGAATAATAGAGACAAATAATATAGGCAGAGTGTCATGCTGATACATTCACAGCTGCATGGGACTTCATTTACAAGAAGAGGGCAAATTGTTATTGTAAAACCTACTGACATACAGTTATGTTACTGTTTACCAAAAAAAGGACAGCTGGCACAGCTGAGGAAGTAATGGAGCCATTGGGAACATTGCTAGAAAACTTTAAACACTTTCTTTAACACTAAATCTTGTTTCCCATATGATCCATTTTCAGTGAGTTAAGTCCATTGATTTCCTGTTTTGATGATCAACTGGGCATATTTAAAGGAAAGCAGACTTTTGATAGAAGGGAGTATTTGATAGTCATCTCTTGATTAAATGAATCTTCATCTTATTCTTTTTTGAAAAACAATTCTGTAAATTAATAACGTAAAACTATTCAGCAGTTGACATATAAATTGTTAGTCTTGCTAATTAATCTTTTTTTTTTTTTAACCCCATATGGATTCTATTTCATGTTTACAGCTAACAGAGATCCTATAGTTAAAATTCTTGGTCCTGAATATGCAACTGTTGGAGGAGAAGATACATCCATGTTGCGTTTACTTGAAAAAGTGAAAGAAGATGATGATCCTGAAACAGAGATGAAAACGAAAATCATTATTCTTCTTCATCAGCTGGATATGCAACTGCTTAACAGTTCTTTAAAACACATTCCACAGTAAGTGCACTTCCAGTGCAACCTAAGTGTGTCATCTCGTGCATTTTTTTCATTTTATTGTTAAATTAGATCGTTTTCAACCCACAATATGTGCTTTTCGTGTGATATAAATATGTTTATTGAAATAACTTAAACTGTTCACTAAGTTACTGAAAAATTCTTAAAGATTCTGCTGTAGGTGTGGGTATGTGAGTGTGTGCCTACTAGTGTTTGGTTTTTTTTATTGTGTATGTTTTACATTTGGTAGCAAATTGAAGTAATTTGTACAAATAACAACGTAACAGTTAAATATTTTCAAGGAAATGTTTATTTCTTCACAAAAACACATTGAGTCTGTTTCACAGTAACAAGAACTTCTTAGCTGTGAATTAAATGTCTTTGAACGAATGGATAAAACAAAGATAATCAGTGGTAAGTGACCCATCCCTAGATCTCAGTTGCTGCTACTAAAACTTAGTGTACTGTTGTATTAGGCTGCCAATGCTTTTGTGTGGGGGTTCGTCTACTATCACACTGTCACTAGGCATTGGCAGCCTAATACAACAGTGTACGAGAAAAAATGGTATTATATTCCATTTTGATATCTCAGTGCACATTCTTTTGATGGATAGATTTTAGACCATTTTCTATTAATTGCAGAGACGTAAGATTAAACCCAGCTGCTGTAAATAATGAAGTGAATCTTCTCAAGAATTTATCTGGGAAAGGAGAGGATACAGTACTGGAATCACTGGAATATACATCAGGTCCAAATTTTATTGTATCTAACATTTACATATACCCTTATTACAGTACTTGACTGTTACGTGGAATGTGTTAAAATAATTTCATTAATAAATTTGTTTTTTTCCACTGTAAAGATAGGAAGTAAAATAAAATGTATTTTCAGATATGAAATGTGCTTCTTCAGCACACTTCTTCTTTCTTTACTTAGAGAAATAATCTCCTCACATGTCTTCATTAGAAGGAGAGGTAATAAACTGAGTCCTTGAACATGAAAAATGCTAGCCATAGTTGCAGTTCTATGTTGGGTTAGGCTATGGTGCACGGAGTTTTGTATGATTGATTCCCAGAAGAGTGTGAATACTTAAGTGTTATATATTGTTCTGGAAGCTTGATTTGCATGTGTATTATATTAATCTTCAGGCATAACTATTAAAATATAATTTTAAATTGGATAAAAACACTAATGCTAATTGATTACAGATTACACATTCTCTAATGGATGCAGAGCTCCTCCGTGGAGACAAGTGCACGGGGAAATTTGTTACTTATTCATCAAACCACATGACACTGATCCTTTGTGTATCACTTGCAGCACAGCAGGAGTGTTTCTAAATGGAGTAAGTAATAATAAGGAATACCATGGAGTAACAAATATTTTTATGTACTAAAATAAAAAGTCCATCGGGTCTGGGGTAATGGTATTGAAGGCTTAAGACCTGTAGAGTGAGTTTACTTATACTGATGGAAAAGAAACAGTAATGCTAGTAGTGGGAAGGAATAGTATCCTAATTTTCCCATACATTTAGAGTGCTTTTTCTTTAAGTTTTATATCACAAGTGTATTCAACACTTTTTGATAGCAGAGCTTGTTTGGTCTTTGCATGTGCCCAAAGTCTACTACTCCTACTGAAAGGTACTGTGGGACTAGGTACCTCTCTGGGTCCTCTCTGCTCTTGATCTGGGATGTGATGTTACTGTATGGCTAATATTGATGATGCTTTATATTGTCACTCATATGTATAGCTTGCTTTTGTATTCTTATAAAATATAAGCAGTTCTTTCTTCTTTCAGTGGAACTGTTTTAGAAATTCTTTATCTCTTTTTGTCTGCTTTTCATTCCGGTTAGCTCTTTGCAGGTATGTTTTGTATAGGGATAACAGTCCTTTCTGTAGTTGAAGCAGTGACCAATATTTTGAAGAGAAACTGATGTCCGTCAGGTATAACTTTACAAACTGTTTTTCCAAAGAGTTAAAAAAGTAGCTCACATGTAGTTGTTATTTTTTGCTATGAGTCCTAAATCCTTTTCATTGAACTACATGCAGTACAATGAATTTTAACTTGCAGAACTGTATATAAGACCTTGATTATCTGTTGGGATACATAGAGGTGATCCATATATCTTCACTGCCTGTTACAGAAGTTTGATGAACTCTGAATTAAGTGTGAGGCTTCTGCACCTAATTCTTTACACCCCTGTGCTCTTTGGCAGTGTTTTATGATACGGATTAAATTAAGCAATACTATTAATAACTTTAAATTTATTCTTTTTTGAAGGGTGAAATAAAGGGCAAAGATGAAATTGACTATGAAAGAAAAAGTGATGTGTATAAAGATCTTGTCACATTTTTAAGAGAAAGATCACCTAAATTTGTAGAAAATATGGCTAAGCAGGTATGTATATACTGATTCCAGGTGTGTATTCTACTTCATACAAATATACATTGGTAAGAATAAAGGGAAGAACTACTGTTGTATGTATATAAAAAAATTCTCAGGTCAATAGGAAGCACAATATGAGCAAAGATGAAGCGCTTACATTGAACATGGCACTTGATACGTAGTATTAATACTAGCCCTCATAATACTTAATGTTATTAAAATTACTTACATTTTAGAATTGTGGATACAGGTTTTTGTTTTTTTCTTGTCTTTGCTTGAAAGTGAGTAATACGCTATTTCAGTTATAGTTCTATCATATGGTATCATGAGGTTTGATCCAGCATGTGAGGTTAGCTCCTAATTTTGCATAAAAAATTCTACTTGTCTTCTGGTGTTATTCTTTATGGAACACTGGAAATGTCAGAGCAGGAAAATATGATATCCTTACAGAAAAGGTCAACTTTTTATATTATTTTTTCCATTATCAAAACCACTTGAATTTTTATCTTTATTTTTTGTGACTCAAATATAAGTAGCCCATTTTTTTTTTACAATAACTGCCTGATTTAAATTTCAGAGCTATGAGTTATGTGTCCAGCTTACACAGTTGCTGTTGTTTCAGTCACTCAAAAATGCATTTGGCATTTATTTAGAGCTCTGAATTAGAGTAAGGAGCATCATGTTTTGTTTGTTAAAATAGAATCAGTTGTGTCACTACAATTTTAGTTGTTCCACCATTCCATTAAAAAAAAAAAATTAACACACTTTTTTCTGACTTCTATTGTGGTTACAACAGATTAATAGCTTTGTGGTAAAATTCATTGCAGGCTAAAATCTGTCGAAAGTTTTATTATGGTTCTTCAATTGTAATTATTTTAAGGAGGAAGACATTAACAAGGAAATTTTCATATGCTTAAATACCGATTTTGGGGGGTGTAGGGCTGATATTTACTTTTTCGAGACATGGAAATTTGACAGTTATGAAAGAACAGTACATTTTAAGTTGTACACATAGGCACGGTAGCTTACAGTAATGGTATTAAATTTTTAAGTTATTTTGTTCAGAAGTGCAGTGAGTGCAAAAGTTCTAAAGTGGATTTTACTTATCCTGTATGCAAATATTTATTTAATTTTATATCTACAAATCGGTTTACATTTCATAAATATACCAATATATGAATGTTTTATATAGTTACTCTTTTAATGTGTTTTCAAAGTGATTTGGCTTCATGTGATTGTCATGAAAAGTAAAAGAAGGTAATATTTTAATATTTTTCACAATTCTAATTCTAAATGGTAACTGAGAAGCTAAATATACTGTAATGATTCAAGAAATGTTTAAAAGTTAAATAAGATTAAACAAATAGAATTTATTTTATATTCCTTCAATAGTCATATAAATCATTTATTCTGTGTTCCCTGATAGTGTAAAGAAGTTTATACTGAAGAGTGTCAGTCATGCCACTTTAATAGTTTAGGAATATCATATCCAACTGCCTTGCTGATGAGCTAGTTTAGTACACTCTGCATTCTAAAACTGGAATTTAAATGAGGTATTTCTGTAGAGCAGCACTATATTTGTATTTAAAGGAAAATCAGCTCCGCTCTAGATCTCTAAAAAGGACAGAAAAACTATTTTCAAGACTGCCTATATAAAATGAAGTACAACTGGAAATAGTTGTGGTTTATTTTCTGAGGAGTGTTTCAAAAAGTTCGTTATGTACATATATGTTGCAGAACCAATTAACTTGTGTAACATCTTCTTGGCCTTTTTTGTTAACATTTACAAGTGCTGTGTTGGCATGTACTGTTGTAGGAAATATACTTTTAAAAATATGTTTAACTGGTTTAGCTACAGCATCAATTCCCTGACAATCATGTTAAATTGTCTTGTTTAGAGTATCTTTTTAGAATGGGAGAATTAACAAGAGTTAATTTATGGTTAGACGGTTGAGTTAGCAAGCCAGGGACAGCTGATTCCCATCAGAGACTAAACGAAGGCAGACCATACTGTGGCAATCTCCTTAAAACTGCCTTGAATCAGATACAAAAAAGAATGTCTCTGCCTATCTGGTAGTGACAGCTGCAATAATAATAAGTAATGATCATATGTTATCTTTCCTGTAAAAATTGAATATGTTCCAATAGAAAATAACAGTTGACAAGAGTCTTTGCTGTTCTGGATATTTTTGATCAGCCATGGTACCAGACACAGACAGCTGAAGGATTGGTAGGTGTCACTCAACTCTGTTCTGGCATGTGACTTGATCACCATTGTCTCTTTTGAGAGATAGAAAATGAAAAAACTGAAATGGAAAGCATTTATATTAATTTTAAACTGTATCAAATTAAATTACTTAGAACTGAAGTCTAGCAGTTTATCATAGCCTATTTTCAGTTTTATGTTCATCAGGTCTTTTTTTGTGGGATTGTTTTGTAAATGTTTTTTGCAGGGAAATATATATATATAAATAGTCCATGGAAAGCAGAATGACCAGGTTCTCATTGGGCATTAGTTTCTATAAAAGTGTTTGTGTTGCAAGTTATTTAACATATTAGAAATTGAACAACACTCAATATTCAAATCTATTCAAGAAGTTCCAAATCTAATTGTTTCATTTATTTCAAAACCTTCAGTATGCATACAGTAACAGTTATTTTTCAGATTAATCTAGCATTTCATTCTTTTAAAGGTAATCTCATTTTATGCCTATAATTTAATTGTACTTTTAATAAATACATTTTTAAGCCCTTCACCCTGGAATTTTGCTCATAAGTTATTGTTTTAATGTCCATTGTTCATTTAGAAGTATGACTGACAAAACATGTCTCCTTCTTTTGTAAGGAATCTACATTTTTTAAAGAATCGACATATGAGAAAAATGATCAGCATGTAGAAGTAGTTGCTAAGGTCTCTGGCCAATCCCCAAACCTTGTTGATTACACAGAAAAGAATGTATATGAGAAAAGGAAAAGTTCTCCTGCAAAAAGCAGATTCAGTGACAAGAGGATATTAGAACCATCTATGAAGTGGAAGAATACTGGGCTTTCTGCTGCCCACAAGTAAGTAGTTATCTTTATAATTGAATTTTCTGTAGATCTCCCTAATTTGTGCTAGTGATTAGTGTTATTACTGTTTTAGTATGACCAGCACAGGCAAAAAAGTACATTTCATTTTCACAACATTGTAAATTAGGAGCCAAAAAAGCACCAGAGGTTTTGCTCAGTTGAGTCCGGGACTCTTCTTGGAACAGAAGGAAATGAAGATGTATAATATGGACCCACAATCAAAACAGTGGAACAAGTCAGTGTCAAGAACAGCTAAACAGACTAGGACTCCTCTACCTGGAGAAAGATGTCTGGAGTAAAATGAGAGATTTGAATACATAAGTAATGACTGAAGAAGATGTCTGTTCTAATACAAAAACACAGGACATCAAGTGAAGTGAGCCTCAGTGAGACTGAGAGTTCAGAACAAAGGGACATGTTTTTTTCACAAAACACATCTAAGCTCTAAATATATTTTATTATTATTATTTTCCACAGGACAGTAAAGGCCATTCATTTACTTGAGATAAAAAAAAAAAAAAAAGCAAACAGACAAATTCATGGGGGAAAAAAAAAATCCAAAACTGTTTATGTAAGGACACTTAAAATTTCCCTGAACCACAGTTTTCTGAGAAATATTCTGGAAAAAAAGTACTCCTCTGTTGTTCTCGTACTATTACCTAAAAAGCTACTATTGGTTGTGGTTGGAGATGTTATCCTATGACAGATGAACCGGTGGTCTGGCTGCATATACTTCTTTAATCCTGTCGGCATAATACAAGTTTTAAAATATTCCACTGTTTTCATAAAATAAAGTTAGTCATTTAAGATACAGCATATTTTCTTTTTAATGAAATCTATTGTGCAGGTTCATAAACTCATATGTGCTGATAAAATATGTGTCCAAACATAGCTTTTGCTTACATTTTAGTGACAAAGCTGCAAGAGAAAAAGAACGATGGAAAAGTAATACTGTATATGGGAAAAAAAAAAAGAAAGCCTCTGGTATTTCTTCTGAATCTGTTAAAATGCAGTCAGCTTTGAAATGGTATGGCTTACTTGTCTTTTCTTCAAATTTCTAATTTATATTTTCTGTATTTACAGTATTTACCACCAAACTTACTGTTTGGTAGTGATAATTCCATTTTTTCAATGCTGTTATTAGGCAGGATTGTTATATCTATTTAAAATACTCTTGTTCATAATACTTTATACCTATCTAAAGTGAGTGATGGTCTTTTATTTTTAGTAAAATATCAGACAAGTTTGAAGAAGTTAGTGAAAGTTCCTCAGAGACTGATGAAGATGAAGAACAGCCTGTACGTCAGCAGGAAGGAAGCACTGATTTGCCATCAGAATACTGGGGAATTCAGAAACTTGCAAAATATTTAAGGGTGAGTTAGGAATGTTGATTTAAAAAAAAAAAAAAAAAAAAAAGCTACTTCCTTTTTTCTTTACTACATCTGAGGACATCATATCAACTTTTCATTTTTTTTATATCCTTTCTATCCTTTCATATTTTTTTTTTCTTGTTTTACAATAGCTCTGCCATGTCACATGTTTAAATACTGGAGCTATTTGCTTTCCTGTCACCCACCCTTTTCTCCTGCATTTTTATCTGCTGTTTTTGGCGTATGTAGACCCTTAGATTAAGCCATCTGTTCAGTGTTATTTAAAACTTAAGATGGTATAATTTCTGTATTAATTATTAGGTTTCTATTTTGCTTATTGAAACTTTCCAAGATATTTCTTTATGTGGATAATAACTTTCAAGAGTTTTTATTAAAACTGAATACTTGCCTAAAGTCTTTCATCAACTATGATTAACGCATGACTGAAGTAGTTCTAACATGGTCTTGTGTCTGGATAGTTGCTGTTCGTGAGCAAGAAAATATATGATAAACAGATCCTCTAAAACAAAAAAGGCTTTTTACACAGAGTTGTTGAAAATCTTTTGGAGTCTACAAGTAAAGATTCTTAGACTTCTGTGTATGTCTGAAAACAAAACAAAACAAATCCCCTCCACTCTTCTGGAAAACTCTAAAACTAGTAATGTTTTTCCCTCAGGAAAAATTTCTTCACAAGTTTGTACAGGAGTTTAAGTAACTTAAGTTACTAATAAAGTTGCCGGTTTATCTATTTTTTGAGTACAGCTACAGAGCATACACATCTGACAGATAAAAATGATTGTGTTGGTATTTGGTACAACAAAATTACTAATGAGGAGTAAGCACAGATTAGTCTCCTTACAGTCCTTTCAGCACTGCATAAAAGTATTTTAATGCATTCTCAGGGTTTTTTCTTAGTGTATGTGGGACCTGTGCTATTGTCCATAGCCAGAGGCATGGAAACAGATGGATAACACAAGTCTCTAAATTCTTTATGCATCATTCTTTCTAGATCCAACCCCTATATTCTTGTCAGTTTAACTATGCTAAAATAAGTCTTCATGAGTTTAATCTGGTATAACATTCAGCAAGTAACTTCTTCATCTATACCTAATGCTGAATACACTACATATACAATTTTCATGATGCAGGTTTTTGTTTTATTTGCATGTAATTTCAGTCCCAGATGTTGTTTTAAAATCTTTCAGTTGACTGATAGCTTGCTTCTGTTTTATTGACTACCTCTTTGTACCTTTTTGAGAGCTGAGAGAAATAACCATGTTGCTTTTTAGTAATAACCTGAGATCCTCTCAGAGGGAATACTTGAAATTCGTTACTGTTGATGGACTGAAATCTTTTCATTGGCATATCTATGAATCACCCTCTTTACTTAGATGGCTCTTCTATCTCGATGACGTATTTCACAAACTTCCTCTCCTCTTTAGATCCTTCATATAGATATGTTTGGATTTTAGCATTGGATATGATTCAGTACTGACACTTATTTACACTTGCTTGAAACCATTTTGAATTAAGTATGAGGAGGGCAAATAGGAAAATATATTTTTCGTGCTCCTCCGTTTTAGAAATAAGTGTATTTTATTCAAGATGTCAACAAGCAAAATTACTAAATGGCTTAGAACTAGAATTAGAATGGAGATCATGTAGTGAGTATGTGGTAAGGTGTATTTCTAATACAAAATTCCATCATATGAAAAGATTTTGTTTTCAGAATTTAAATGTACACTTGTTCATGTATTCATGTACACCCAAGTCTTCCAATAGCTATTTAAACTAGATATAAATTAAACAAAGTACTTGAAGATATACTTAAAATAGTTCTCCGTCAATTTTTAGCTACATAAAGCAAGAAATCCCTAGTGTCAGATAAAGCTGAAAAGAGATGCCTCTGCGCCATACCACAGACAGTGGTTGAAATGCTTTATTGATGGAGTGTTACTTTAGCCTGCACATGGAATTAATTTTAATTCAAGTATAAATACTGCACTTCTGGCCAGACTTGGGAGATTTTTTGGCATTCTTGTTGTTCTTGTAGGCAAGTGTTCATGACACATGCAACATAAGAGAAAATAAATTTATGACTGCAATATTTAAGTATCTACAAGCATATTTATATAGAGCCTACATTTTGGAGGATTTATGCTTTCAAAGGTTGAATACATTTTTTTGTACACTTTAAAAATCAAATGAAATACCTTAAATAATAGATGTTAGAAAATACAGTCATTTGTAGATGTGGCAATTTTTGGATATCTGCTGTAGTAAACACAATTTACAGTTCCGCAAGACTCCATAACATTAATTTGCAAATAGAAAACTTCCGTAAAACCTGAAAAATACCTGGTTTTTATGGCTCTGTTAGATTATCATCTTAAAAAGACAGTTGCATCCTGTCTAAAGCAAACTTGCTCAGTCCTGTGAATTTTGTACTTGCAGACAATGACAAGGACAAAAATTCTAATACAGGGGAAATTCCCTTCTGACTTCCTGCCCTTCCCTGTTTCGCCTTCTTTCTGGGAAAGAGCAGCCATGTTGGAATTGCTCCACTGGGAAGCAGCTGCTTCTGTGGTCTGGCTCCTTGTCCTACCTTCAAGCTTCCCAGAGCTGTGAAACAGAAGATACAGCGTGTGTCTTACTGTCATATCTGCCCATTGGCTTAAGAATGGGCAACAAGGGGAGATCAGTGAGCTTGTTGATGGCATTTTGTTAGGAATATTTTGGGACTAGACAGGGTAAATTTGGAATGAAGAACTGTTAGTATTTCTCCTGAGTGAATCCTACTGTTACAGCTTGGTTCAGATTTTACATTATCTATTAAAATAGTGTTTCTGACTTATTAGATTTCTTGGGGAAGGACTACATTTTACATGTGAAAAAAAGTTCAGGAATAGAGTGAAGGGGTCATATTTTACAGCAACTTGTTTTGAATAAATGGGGATCAAGGGGTACCAGTGCTTTATCTATTCAGCAGAGGTGAGGCTGCTCACTAGGAAAAAAAAAAAAAACAAACCAAAAACCACTCTACCAATAATAATAATAATAATAGTGGTGAGAGCTGGGCATAATGCTTTGTGCTGCTTGCTGACTGCTGATTATTGCCAGTTGTCAGGCTAAGTCATGGCTTGAACCAGTGACTGAGCACATGGTAGGAAGGCAAGCCGACCCAGGGGAGCTCAGGTGCATGCAATACACCTGAGTGACCAGAAGGGGTGGATCCAGGTTCCACCTCTTCCCAGACCTCATTTAAGGGTTGGCAGTAGAGGCAGAGGTATTTTGCTGGAGATCCCTGCATACCTGAGGCTTTCTGAAGGTAAGTAGTTTCTTTCCTTTTTTTCTGTGCCCGCACCTGGTACATTTGAGAAAAATCCTCACTTGCTGCAGCCCAGGACATTGCCTTGCTGCTCTGCTGTCATTGCTATGCTTTCCATCTTGTTATACCAGTTTGATGATAAAATTGGGATGTTGGGGAAGTGAACTGGGACTAGTGACTGCACCAGGAATAACTCCACTCTCCAGAATAAGTCTCTAATCCTTTAAGCGCTTGTGCTGTTCAGTTTTGGTTCTTTGTAAGGATGTGATTTATATATATTGCTATGTCAGAGTGAACTCTGGCTAGCACCTTGCAGATCCATAGCAATTATGGATTTTTTTTTCTTCAATTTCTTACCTGGAAAGACATTCTACTTTTGGTTATGTGTCAGGAATACACCAGTGAAACCAGTCAAGTCTTGCCCTTTCTATAAAACAGCCACTCATTTTGCATGTTTTAAATTACTCCAATCTATGCAAACTTATTCCTGGAAAAGCATCTTTTTTTTCTCCTTCAGAATCTTAGCTGAACTAACTGGATGTTTCTCTCCAGCTGTTTTCATCTTGTGTCAGATCCAGGAGCTGGAGAAAGGCTGTGGTGCTGCACAGGAGCCAGGGAGAAGTACCTTGAGTATAGCCTTGAACACCAGCTCCCAGGCACGCATGTGTCCTGGTGCTGTGTTGGAGCGGGTGGTTGGGAAGGGAGGACATCTGTCATATGAAAAGTTTGAAACAACTGCTAGGTACAGGATCTTTGGAGAGCTGCTACCTTAATGCAGTGTTTCTTTATCTGGTATGAGACCTGTCTGTATTGGTCTTGCCTTATGTAAAGATACAGACAAACCAGGAAAATGGAAGTATACAGGAATATTCCTTCTGGTCTTTGCCCCTTGCCTCTCCAGATTCATCTAAAAGTCCTAGTTTTTGTTTTTTTGTTGTTGTTTTTTTTGTTGTTGTTGTTGTTGTTGTTGTTTTTTCCTAGGCAACTGGCTCAGGAAATGAATATCAAGGAAATCTAAGCTATGGGTCAAGTTCTTATAATGCAGGTGTTGCAGTGAGTACTGGTTGGGAAAGAGCTACAGTCCGTCATCCCCTTTGCAGTGTGAGCAGAGCTAAGACAGAAGACTGTCCTGTGGCTGGTGGAGAAATTCATTTCCTTTTCTTAGGGAGCTCAAACTTACCAGTTAGGGAAATGAAGCTTGCAAGAAGGCACAATGGTTCCTTGCCTGAGATTTTTGTACATGGAGGGTACTAGCATTCTTGGGAAAGAAATGTACTGGATAGAAGTGCAGGTGAAATAATGAAAATATGCAGGGAGCCTCTACCAGGAGATAAGAATGAAGAGTTTGGAAAGAAAGGTTTATATGGATATTGTTGATGAACAATGTAGGAGGGTTTTCTTCCCAAGAAAAAGGCTGAGAGACATGTGGAGATTGAAATTTACATGGTTGGGGCATATCAAAGTGCAGAAAATCCGTGTGTGCATGAAAGGAAGAAGTGTGGACGAGAAAGGTTCAACCTAGTACAGAAACAGGGAGCCTATTTCAGAACACTGGACACACAGTGTCCAGAACACAGTCTCAAATGGCAGAAGTGTGTGTGTTTGGGAGTTCTTTTGCACTCTTTGTGGGGTTTGCAATGTGACAGTTCACTGCTTAGAGGAAAGGAGAAGCAGCAACAATGGCATACACACTCCTCTACTATGCATTAGTAGTCAATCACAATTTGTCTGTAATCAGAGACTTGTATTTGAGGACTGAGGTTTTAGTTATCTGAAACTTTCTAATAAAATTTTGTGGCAGAAAACATTCAGCCTTTCAAAATAGCCAATTATTTTCTTGTGTAAGTGAAAGACTAGCTGAAGAGTGTTATGTAGCAGTCTCAGCTCTCCTGAAGTTTAACAGGTCGTGTATACAGCAACTCTTTTAAATGAATCAATTATAAATTTATGGCACTTGGTTAAACATTGATGTGGCTTATAGCTTCTTTTCAAGTTTTGTGTGAAATAGAGGACAGGCACAGTATTTTTTTAAGTGCAAAATTGAGAAATATAGCTTTCTTAAATTACAATGATACTGGAAATGTTCCATATAATTAAGATTACATTGTACTCATTATAAATTTTAAATCAGCTTCATAAAATATGCATGGATTAAGAAATCAGTTGTATTTTGGGAATAGCAGAAAAGTAATTCTGTTTAATTTTCAAATACTGAACCTCAAAATAGGCCTGAACATATTAGGCTAAGGAATAAAATGGTCTTCCAATACTGATTCATATGAAGTAAAACTAATCAGAAGTTATTTTAAATTTTGTAAGAAAAGAAAAAAAAAAAGACATTAGTGTTGTAGTGTATCTTCTAAAACATAAATTGCTGGTTTAGTTGTTTTACGTACTGCAATACTGCTTAAATATTTTCTGATAGTAATAAAAAAAGTCTAGAATTGGGTATTCTCAGATGTCCCTGAATATCAAACTGCCCAGAGAACTGAAAATACCTTTTGTGAGGAACTGTCTTTTTTAATTTGGCTTCCATTTTTCCAGGAAGATTTACTGTTGGGTAGAACTGTACAACCATCATTGGATTGTTGGATGATTAACGTAGAAGTTAGAAACTTGGGTATATTATGTAACCAACTCAGAAATTATTTTGTGCGCAATATTATTAAAGTAATTTATCTGTAATCTTGAAATCCAGTCCTAGATGGTGATAGAAACAAATATTAGAATCTGATAGTAGCAAAATAGTAGCAAAAATATCTGTACTACTAAATTATTGTATATGAAGATATATAGAACGTTTCCATATAAATTAATTTTACAAGTGCATAATGCATTTTTTTTTCAGAACTGTCAAGTTTGCAGATAATTTAGATGACCTTGTTAGTAGAGTATCTAACACTAAACCTTTTATCTGCACTTATGAAAGTATTTGTTGGAGATTATTCAACTGAACTTAAGGATCAAGATGAAAAAATAATTTTGTAGTAGTTTGGCTAAGTGGTAGATTGATATTCTTCAGAAAATACCAAGCATATGAGACATAATCATGTGCCACCTGCTAGTGTTTCTAGGCACATATTTGGCTAACCTGTCAGATTTGGCAAGTAATCTTTTTATATCCCTCACTTCTGCACTGTATGTGAACATGTCCTGTTCCCATCTTCTGGTATTAGCTGAGATTTTCTTTTAAACTTCTGTTTAAAAAAAAAAAAAAAGTGAGTGCTGAAAAAATAGTGGGATAAAAACATAGAAAAACTGCATTTTGTAGTTAAGATATGTATTTTTTAACAATTTAACCAGTGCTGGTCATGAAAAGGAATTTTTATGATAAATTTACTGGGTAGGAAATATTGGCAAATGGAGAACTCTCATTATTATTATTATAATTGGCAGCTCTGAAGAACTTGCATAGCTCTCTCCTCAAAATACTGTACAAACAATCATTCCTAATCACGAGACGTATAAAATATATAACTGTCAGTTGAATTTTGACCATAAACACCAACTCTGATGAATCTCTGTATAGCAGAGGTCAATTACTGTCCTAAGGATTACCCATTCCTAAGTGTTTTCTAGCTGATGTATTGAGAGGCAAGACAGAAATAAAAACAGCAAAAAAAAATAAAATAAAATTCAATGAAAAACGAGGAAGAATCATAGAGTAGTTTGGGTTGGAAGATACCTTTAAGATCATCTAGTTCCAATCCTCCTGCCATAGGTAGGGACACCTCCCTCTAGACCAGGTTGCTCAAAGTCCCATCCAACCTGGCCTTTAATGCTTTCGGGAAGGGGCATTCAGACTCTCACTGGGCAACCTGTTCCAGTGTCTCATCACCCTCACAGTAAAGACTGTCTTCCTGATATCTAGTCTAAATCTACCCTCTTTCAATTTAAAACCATTTCCCCTTGTCCTATCAATATATGCCCTTATAAAAAGTCCCTCCCCAGCTTTTCTGTAGACCTCCCCTTCAGATGCTGGAAGGCCACTATAAGGTCCCCTCAGAGCCTTCCTTTCTCTGTGCTGAGGAGGCCCAGCTCTCTCAGCCTGTCCCTGTGAGGGAGATGCACCAGATCATCTTTGTGGCCCTCCTCTGGACCTGCTCCAACAGCTCAATGTCCTTCTTGTGTTAGGGGCACCAGAACTGGATGCAGTACTCCATGTGGGGTCTCATGAGAGCTGAGTAGAGGGGCAGAATCACCTCCCTCAATGTGCTGGTCATGTTTCTCTTGATGCAGCCCAGGATACAGTTAGCCTCTTGGGCTGCAAATGCTCATTGCCAGCTGATGTTGAGTCTTTCATCAATGGATGCTCCCAAATCCTTCTCCTCACGGCTGCTCTCAAGCCATTCTCTGCCCAACCTGTATTTGTGTTTGAGATTGCCTGACCCAGGTGCAGGATCTTGCAGTTGGCCTTGCTGGACATCATGATGTTGGCATGGGCCCACCCCTCACACCTATCCAGGTCCCTCTGGATGGCATCCCATCCTTCTAGCATGTCAATTGCACCACTCAGCTTGGTGTTGTCTGCAAACTTGCTGAGGGTGCACTTGATCCCACTGTCCAAGTTGCCTACAAAGATGTTAAGTAATACTGGTCCCAACACTGATCCCTGAGGAATGCCACTCATCGCCAGTCTCCATGTGAACACTGAGCCATTGGCTGCAACTCTCTGAGTGTGACCATCAACGCATTCCTTATCCAGCAAGTAGTCCATCCCCCAAATCCATTTTTCTCTGATTTATAGCCTGAGATGTCATGAGGGACGGTGTCAAACACTTTGCACAAGTTCAAATAGATGACGTCAGTTGCTCTTTCTTTATCTACTGGTGCTGTAACTCCATCATAAAAGACCACCAGATTTGTCAGACGTGACTTGCCCCTGGTGATGCCATGTTGGTTACCACCAATCACCTTGTCTTTATTTTCCATTTGCCTTAGTATGGCCTTCAGAAGAGGATCTGCTCCATGATTTTGTCAGGTACAGAGGTGAGAATGACTGGCCAATAGTTCTGTGGATCTTATTTTTTTTCCCTTCTTGAAAATGGGGTTATGTTTCCCATTTTCCAATCAGTGGGAACTTTGCCAGACTGCCATGACCTTTCAAATATGGTGGGTAGCAGCTTGGCAATTTCATCCACCAGTTCCCTCAGAACCTGTGGATGGGTCTTGTTGGTCCCGTGGACTTGTGCACCTTCAGGTTCTTTAGATAGTCTTGAACCTGATCTTCACTTACAGCAGGCAGATCTACCTTCTACAAGTTCTTACAATTTGCTTTCTGCAACTTGGGTGTTGTTACTAGTTCCCTTGCTGGAGACAACTGAGGCAAAGAAGTCACTGCATACCTTAGCTTTATCTGTATCCCTTGTGACCAGGTCTCCAGTTTCCTTCCAGTGAGGGCCTGCATCCTTCCTGACCTGTTTTTTGTCACTGATGTACCTGTAGAATGTTCTCTTGTTCCCCTTTATGTCCCTGACTAGATTTAATTCTATTTGGGTTTTAGCTTTCTTAACCTGATCCCTGGCCACTCAGACAGCTTCTTTGTAGTCCTCCCACGTAACCTGTTCCTGCTTCCACTCTCTATAGACTTTCTTTTTGAGCTTAAGTAAGTCCAGGAGCTCCTTGTTGATCCACAGAGGCCTCCTGGCATTCTTGTCTGCCTTTCTTTTTGTTGGGATGCACTGCTTCTGGTCTTGGACGAGATGGTCCTTGAATACCGACTAGCTTTCTTAGGCCCCTGTTTCCTCCAGGGCTTTTTCTGATGTCACCCTGCCAAGTAGTTCCCTGAAAAGGTCAAAGTCTACTCTCCTGAAGTCTGGAGTAGCAAGCTTGCTACACACCCTCTTTGACGCTCTAAGGATTTTGAACTCTGCCATTTTGTGGTTACTGCAGCCAATGCTGCCCTTGAGATTCAGATTGCTCACCAGCCCCTCCTCACTGTGAGGACAAGGTCCAGCATAGGACCTTTTTCACGTGGGTTCCTGTACTACTTGGAAGAGGAAGTTGTCATCAACATATTCCAGGATAATGCAGGCTGCTATTACAGTTATTGTATCAAAGGAGTTCCCACCCCAAAATGATTTATTTCTTGATCATAGAAATTAGTATGACCATTTCTAGAGGGATTTGTAAGACCTTTTGGCCATTCATGTAGGGAGGCAGAAAGCATATTTATATACCGGAAGGCGTTGAACAGGATGACTGTCCTGTTGCGTGTGACTTACAAGTGTGTAAGTCTCTGCTCTCCAGAGCAACCTCTTCTGAAAATGAAGAGAAAGTAGAGCAGTAGCTGAGACTTGAAATGTTGTGGTACAAACAAGTTAGTGAGCAACCTTCTTCAGGTTTGGCCTGAGGAAATGTGTGACCTGTTACTTTATGCAAACAAGGTCCTTTCATTAGAAATGCTGAGGTAAGTCACTTGTTTATGGACTGAATCTGGGTTTGTGGCAGTGGAAGCTGAGGACAGTGTACTGCTGGTACCAAGACCAAGGAAGATGGCTTCTTGTATAGAGGATGGTGGAAGATGAAGTCATGCAATGTATATATGCTGAAAGAAGCCGTTATGTTGGGTAGAGGAAACTTTGGATGGTTATTGAAGCTGAGTTCTTTCATGCTGGAGTGTCATTGGAAGCCTATGGTTTGAGTTGGAGACCATCTAAGACTTACTGCGTAGAAATGGTTACTTCAAGATTTTCTGACAGTTAAAACTGAAGTCTGAACTCTGGTATGTCTACCAAAGGTACTACAGATGATGTGTGGTAGCTAAAACCGAAGCCAGAGCTGAAACTCAGAATGACTTCAGTGTTTATACATTCGCATGAATAATGACATTTTGCAATAGCAGTAGTTTCCAATTGGTCTGTTAGATTAAATCTCAGATTAACATATGTTGCAGCAATCTGAACTAGAAATCATAATGGGATTGTGGGTTTGTTGCCCACAGTATAATCTTTTTACTTTTCCCTGCAAATTTGTCGAGATTTGGAAAGAGTAGTCCATTGTCTCTACAAAATTGTCTAGATTCAACTGGGGAACAAGTACACTGCTAATGTGAAAATTTCAGAAATGGGCAGAAGATAAACTTGCATTGTTAAGACACTATATATGTTTGCACGTGAACTGTATTGACTCTTCATCTCTATAACCGAATCCGATTGCTAGGCACCAACAAGGAAAGCTGACAGAATGGGTATATGTCTAGGCAGAGTTTTCAAGAAGGAATCACATTGTTTAACAAAACCTTCTGGTTCACTCAGAAAATAATAATAATAGATATGTTCTTTTGTTTCAAAAGTTGCTTTTTTCAGTTTTATAGAAGACCATGACAATTTTAACACACTGTGCCTGGGTCCTAACATGTATATTGCTTCTGTCGCTGTGACACAGCAGCGAGGCAAAGGAATTAATCTGCAACTAAAATCACACAACTTCTGTGCGCTATAACTTGTAGTCCAATATAAACGTTTTGGATTGTGTGATTTTGTGATGCCTGTTATTTTCCACTGGCTTTAGCTATACTAACCTTTATGGTTTACGCACTGCCAGACTGTGGCCCAAGAACTCTAGAAGATTCAGGAAGTGGGGAAGGGAATTATTCCACAACTGAGTTATACTTGTCCATAACTCATCTCTAACAAGTTGCAGCTTGTATGTTTTATAAACTAAAATGAAAAATTGGAACTTGTATTTAAACCAGAACAAAACTGAGTGTTCAGAGGTTCACTCGCATAGAAAAATTGCCTTGCTGAAGCATATCATGCATACTATTCTGCAGTACTTGGTCTTCTATATTAAGCTTTATCAAAATTTATTTTAAATTTCCAGCAATAAATTAATAATTGATCTGAGATTTGAGAGAGTCAAGTTCAATATAAAATCAAAATGTTGGAAAGGTTTAAATTAAGAATTCTGTTTTATTCTTTACTACTTGTTTTTACTTTCTTGTTTTGTAAGAGTAGCAGTTTGGACTGGGATTCCACTTTAACCATGTGTTTGTTCTATGAGATCCTTTTCTGGTCATATTCAATCATATTTATCTAATTCCACATACAAGTTGAATAAATTAATAAAGATTCACCTTTGAATAGGTATATTTATAGAAATGCTTGCGAGTCAAAAGTTGTATATATTTCATTTTTTAATTTTTCTTTGTCTCAGGAAACTGAAATGCACTGCAACTTCATTATAATATTATTTTTTCATGCATGTACACACATTTTCCTATGAATTAGGCAACACATTTGGAATCTGTCTCATTATAGCCTTGTTAGTACTTTAATTATTTGTACTCCTATAATGCGTTTAGATCACCCTTGGAAGTGGGGAACAGAGTTGCTAGGAGAGAGCAACTGACTGGTAACAGACAGAAGTTCTGTCAAAGGACTCAGAAGGATCACTGGTATCTTCAGCTTGGGTGTAGTGCCTTTCTCATAAAACCATGTTCTCTTTAGCATCTGTTGTGACAATTCTAAACTCAGGTACAAGTACCTGTTATAAGATCTATGTAAAACCCTATTATTTCAGTCAAAGTGGTTCAGTTGTGCCATACAGGTTGTTGAAGTGTTCATACAAAAAGCAAAGAACAATGCATCCCATAACTTGGACTGTACCAGATGAAAATGATTGGTTTAGGTATTCCATGGATCTCCTGTACAGCTCCTTCACAGTCTCAGCTCTGTGAAGAGCTAGTGTTTCTGACTGCTGGTAGAATATCTGCAAAAAATTTAATGATCCAGAGATTACTCCCGAGGAAATTCTGTATCTTTCTTCTTTGTCTTACTGAACTGAGATCACAGTTTCAAAATTTAAAGTTTTATATCGATTAGGAAGGGTTTTACATAGGATGGGATACGTGATGTTGAAATCTTAATCTTGTATACTTATCTCAATTATAATGTAATAATAGATAATTATTTAAAAGAAGACTATGAAATATAATATATATATATAAATTAATAAAATTTCACGCTAACAAAAGTGCATGAATAAATAATAGAAAATAGACCTAGGAAGACATTTACTCCTGCTTACTAACAAAAATGAATGTATGTTAATTTTGACAAATACTTTCTTTTCTGCGATGTAACCTCACCATGTCTTATCTTATCCACAAACTGCATGGAGAACAGGACTGTCTTTGTAGCTGTTCTTACTGTGTCTTTCTGCCACTGCTGTTGTTGAGGAGAAACCAGAACTTGAGATCTTTGGGCAGTGTATGCTGTATTAGAATGCACTTTTGGCAGAAGGTGTTGGAAGGTACTTGAATACTCCCAAAGCAAAGCCCAGCATTCTCTGAGATCCTAAGGAAAAATTTCTGAAGACCTGACAGTTTTAAATGTCCTGTAATTGAGAAATTTTTGGGGGAACGTCACATACAGGTCTTTTCCTAATCTTCCTCCCAGCACAGAAAATGAGATTGTATTCACAGATACCGAATGTGTGTACAATCATTGTCTAATACAGTTGCCTTTATATTCATACATTAGAAGTTTTAAGTAGATTAATCTTTGCATTATAGTATCAGAATAGTGCTCAATTAAACACTTCAAAAATAAAAGCAAGAGAAACAGAAGCTTTGCTATGCATTGTATTTTAATTTTATATAGATATTTTTATAGTTCTGTAATTCTCAGCTGAGCTCTGAGTAGCAGCAGAGAGACATTACATACATTTAACAAAAGTTGTTTTACTTATATTCTAGCAGTGATAAAGTTTTATTTTCATTCAAGTCAGATTTCAAACTAGATCTGTGCTTAATGTGAAGCTTTAATGATTAATGATCTGCCTGTAGAGATTTTCTTTCTAACGTACTAGATTTCAAATGGTATAGCAACATGATGCAGATTTTATGTCGACTAAGTGGAGAGGTAACTATTTCTATGCATGTTAAAATTAGTAAGTATTGGAAGACCTGCTGAAATGATAACTTCAAGAAAGAAAAAATAATTTTTCTAACTGTCTTATTTCATAGAACTGGTGCTTCAGAATATATGACAAAGATTTCATTGTGGTTTTATTTTAAAAATATAGATTGTGCTTTTGGCATCAGATTTGAAACTGAAACATTAAATGCATGTATATATATATATTTCATATACTGTTCTATTTTTAATATAGGAAAAATAAATTCATATTATTTTGTAAAATTTGGGCCATATTAAATATCCAATGCCAAGCATTATGCATGTAAGATAAATGAAATGTGAATCACTATATTATGTGCAAATGTAGTTTCCCTATAGGAAAAGTTCTTCTCAAAAGAAGAGACATCATAGGTTAGCGATATAGTTCAAAACAAAGTAAATCTCAAAGTCTAAGCTATATGAAAAGGTCAAAAGATTTACAGAAGGATAACTGTTAGTTCTCTTGAGCTACAGAATATCCTGTGTAGTTTTGCTATCATATTTTATGGACTTTCACTAAAAAAGATCATTTAAACCTTGATATGTGGACAAACATTTCTTTAGGAAAATATTTGAGAAATTGTTACATCATTTTATTCTGTAGGACATGTCTCCAAAATAAATCAAAGTATGTTCGTAGAGCTAATCACAAGTTTCATTTTCTTCTGAAGTCAAAATTATAACAAAACTAAAGATGATGATAAAATTGTAGGGATCTTACTTCAGTACAATATGTATTATAGATGTTAAATAACTTTACATTTAAACAATTTGCTGTGGAAAAATTCTGTGGATGTCTGTAGTTACAAGAAATTTAAGTAAAAATTAGCAAGGAAGTGCCATCCACGTATACTTCATTGATTATAAGAAGTGTTTTATCTGCTATAATTTACCAATCTGAAACTTTATCAAGTATTTTTCTCACATTGATTTTATAAGTATTTTCTCACTTGTGATTCTCTACTACCTTTTATGGTATCTGTTGAAGGGCATGTTAAATTTAAATACTTTTTTATGGTGTTTTTGTCTTACTGTTTCTGTTTACTTTTTAGAGAGATGCTGCAAAATGTCTGTTTTTGCTAGATCTATTTGTTTCACTTCAGCAAACATTACTCATCCTTTATATATTCTATATTTCAAAATGTTGTGTGCAGATTAGCAAATTATTTTCCTCTGGAGAGAGTTGCCCTCACATCCTTGACAGTTTCAGAGGTGTCATTTAAAGGAGATGGACTTGGTTGGCACAGTTCAGATCTGGATGTGAGCCAAGGCTTCTCTGGAATTCAAATGCATTTGGGAAGTTGAGACAGTAGTTTAATTTTCTATGTGCACTAAGTTATAACTTCCTCATGAGCACCAGTCCATTCTAAACAGGCTGTATTAGTCATTTGTTATCTGTGCTAATTATTCACACTTCAATCTACCTGTCATTTGAAGTCATGATCAATAATTCCATTTCTTATTTTAATGTCTATGTTATTTAACAACATAGAATAAAAAAAGAATTGAACAGGTTTCTCCTTTAGAAGTAGTTTTACTAGTGTTAGTAGAAGAGATCGAGTTTTATATTTAGTACGCTGCATATATGTTAATTATTTGATATATTTTAGGGAGGTAATCCAACAGCTACTGTAATTGCATTGTGTGCAATGAGAGACTTCAACCTCACTCAAGAAACTTGCCAGCTGGCCATCAGAGACATTGGATGTCTTGAAGTGTTAATTAATTTGCTTGATACAGAAGAAATTAAATGTCAGGTAAGCAGCTTTGTTGAATAGAGCAACAAATATACTTCTTCTATTAGGATCTTTTTTCAAATTTTCCATCTTATTTAGGATACAAAATAATGATTTTTTTCTCATTTTATTCCTACACTTTTTCGATTTCAAGGACTTCTTAGAAAAAAAATCTTTTTCCTTGATTTTCAGTTTCCTTCTTTTCCTCTGATCCTACTTAAATGATAGTGTTACATAACCCAGCATTTAAAATATTTTTTCTATTTATGTATTCATAAATAAAATGTATTGTCTATTATATTTAATTATTTAGATTGGCTCATTAAAAATCCTGAAGGAAATCAGTCAAAATACACTGATCAGACATGCAATTGTGGATCTTGAAGGCTTACCGATCATGGTGAAAATATTGGACTCTCCAGATACAGATCTAAAATGTTTGGCTGCTGAAACAATTGCTAATGTTGCTCGATTTAAACAAGCACGAAGGACAGTAAGGCATTATGGAGGAATCAAGAGACTGGTAAGCAGACATTAAAATTAGTACCTTTCCCATACGCGTAGATTTTTTTCAAAAAAAATTGTGATTTGTTGTTTACATGGTTCTTCAAATAGTAGTTGCTATCATTGAAAAGCAATATAGTATCAAACGTGTAGAAAATTAAAAATATGTATGTTTTTTTAGGTTGGACTGCTGGATTGTATGTCAGTGAGATGGACTTGTCTTACACCA
The DNA here is from genome assembly GCA_024606505.1 of Aquila spilogaster. Taxonomy (NCBI): domain Eukaryota; kingdom Metazoa; phylum Chordata; class Aves; order Accipitriformes; family Accipitridae; genus Aquila; species Aquila spilogaster. Next base: position 69,150 of record JANHGO010002631.1, read on the forward strand.
TATCAAACAAAAGACACTGAAATAGCACGCTGTGGGGCTTTGGCACTCTGGAGCTGCAGCAAAAGTACGAAAAACAAGGAAGCAATTCGTAAAGCTGGCGGCATTCCATTATTAGCTAAATGGCTTAAAAGTTCACATGTAGACATCCTAACCCCAGTTGTAGGGATATTACAGGAATGTGCCTCAGAGGTAAGTAAAACACGCATATATGCTATTTCTAATCACTGAGACAACTGACTATTAAAAGGAAGCATTGTACTTGACTATCATTTAGAAATGAACTTTTTCCAGGACAGGTACCATGGCATTTTTCCCATCAGGAAGTTTGCACTTTAGATGTAGATACTCTGTGCAAAGTGTTTTTGAGAAGACTGCAGGTTGTATTAAAGACCACTTTTTTTTTTATTTTAAAGGCTAAGAGTACTTTATGAAAAAAGAAATATGTATATGTATATATATAAATGAAATACTTCATGAGTTTCTCATTTTTTTTCATCGTACTTGATGAATGAAGATTGGCAAGTTAAGATGTTATATTTTGGTTAATCAGTACATTTAAATTCTGCAGTGCTAACCTGCAGATGGGGCAAAGACGATCCAGTGTCACATCCAGGGCAGTATGTTTTACCATCTTACCTAATTCACAAGGACAATGTATCTGATCAATTGCAAAAAGAAGAAAGGAATATATGTGATTTTTCTACAGATTTTCTTGTCAGGTTTCACAGCTTTGAGTGTAAAAAATCTTTAAATTTCAATACAATTATTTTCTCCCTATTCATCTGAGATGAATGGTTATTTCTCCATTTGTGGAATTGTTTGAAATTAAAGGTATGTTGTGCTTAAGGTCAAAGACATAGATAAATTTTCTTGATGAATTTGAGACAGTTAGACATGACTTTTCAAAAGATTTTTCACTGTAAGTATTTTTATTTTCAAAAATACTTCTTGAACAACACAAACTTAGGCATGCTTGATGTGACAGCATTTTAGCTTTAATATTAAGCAGGGAGAGTTTTCAAAAGTTCCTTACCTATCCAAATTTGGGCATAATTTGAGGGGAACGCTAAATGTGTCATTTACACAACTGTTTCCCTTCTCTTAATTAATGGTCCCCTGCTCCAGTGTCTGGGTAAAAATTGGGGAAAAAGATCACTGAAAAATATTAATGCTAAGAATATGCTTTTCTAACCTTATTCTAGGAACCATAGAATCACAGAATGGCTCAGGTTGGAAGGGACCTTAAAGATCATCCCATTCCAACCTCCCAGTCCTGAACAGGACACCAGCCACTTGACCAGATAGCCCAGGGCTCTCATCAGCCTGGCTTTGCACACCTCCAAGGATGGGGCATCCACAGCTTCTCTGGGCAGTCTGCTCCAGTGTCTCACTATCCTCTGAGTGAAAAACTCTCTCCCAACATCTAACCTGAATCTCCTCTCTTTTAGTTAAAAACTGTTCCCTTTTATTCTATTGCTGTCATTCTGTGTAAGAAGTCAGTCTCCATCTTGTTTATAAGTTTCTTTTAAACACTGAGTTGATCTGTTATTCTGGCTAATGACTGTAGATGAAATGAATGGATATTAGTGATCCAGTTCTGAAGAATCTCTTCCCTGGCTCTGAGCAGGAAGTCTGGATGCCTTTCAGAACATTCTGCATTCTGGTTAAGCCAGCTGGCTACAAAGTAGGCATTGCAATTCCTGGTTTTACTGGGGATTTGAAGATCACAGCCCTGCAGTAAATTTATGTATTTGTTTAACTTTGAGAACATCAATAGTGTATTCAAGTCATTACAGTTGACTTGAGCTTAAAATAGAATGCAAGGCTTCACAATATCAAAGCCTAGAATTTTAGCACTGTGTTATTACTGGGATTCGTGATACTGACTGCATTGACTATTGTTACTGTTAATATACAGGGTTTAAAATTTGCTGTTTATATTTTTAGCCAAGTTACAGACTTGCCATAAGAACAGAAGGAATGATTGAAAACCTTGTGAAAAATCTGAGTAGTGAACATGAGGAGCTTCAAATGCATTGTGCTAGTGCCATATTTAAGGTAACTATATTATCTTAATCAGTAGATAGGAGCCAGGATTTGCGCTTTGTTTTCATGTATGGTCTACACTTATCTGTAATATTCCTCAGTTTTACTATTTCCATAATGAAATTACTTTGTAAAAATTTTCATGTTCTTTGGCTAATTTTTAGGAGAGTGTTTTAGCTGCATATTTGATATTGCAGTCCTACTCTTGCTCCTCTTGTGTGTAAGACCTAAATTCCACAGTTAACCAATGGGGAGAGGTGGTGCAAGAAGCTACATTTTTAATGTTTATTTGCATGCAACATCAACAATGTGACATTAGAAGCACTGCTACATATACAGTAAGTCTTTACTGCCTGATCTCCCTTAGTGAGATGTTAGTATTTTCAAGTAATTTAATACAATATTTGCATTTTCTTCTGTATTAGTTTTGACTAGTTACAACATAATACACCTAACTTTTGAAGATATTGCTCTACACATTTTGCATAATATGTATTTAATTTTTTGCATAGTGTGCAGAAGATAAGGAGACACGTGACTTGGTTAGACAGCATGGAGGTCTGCAACCACTGTCTGTTCTACTTGATAACTCTGAAAATAAAAGACTTTTAGCAGCTGTGACTGGAGCAATCTGGAAATGTGCACTCAGTGAAGAAAATGTGTCAAAGTAACTATTTAGTTTCACAATTTTTTAAATTACATTATAATGTTTTTATTTTATGGGCTTCTATTTTTTACAAAAATATTGTGTCATGATTCCACAAAACCGTGTTTTGTATTTAGTGAGGCTTTCAGCTTAGATACTACCAAAAAATTTCCATGTGACCTCATCAGAGTGCCCTGGAAACAGTGTTAATCTCCTAGAATCTTAACGGTGAATATGGAGAATTGGTGGCTCTGAAGAATGTAGAACACTCAGTCAGGAGGTGTACTAAAACAGAAAGCATTTTACACGTGAGTATATCTGAGATCCCCAGTCCTCTCTGGCTTACAAACTGTGATCATGGCTACCTGGTGGAGAGTAGACAGTACATTTAGTTTTAACATTTTAGGTCAAGAGAGAATACACATTATCTCATTCTGAGGCAGATATTAAGTCCATCTGTTTTAGAAATATATTGGAGTCTAGAATAATTAGCCTAGAATCCTCTCTCCTTAACTACAAAAGAAGCTCAGGAAAGCAGCTTAATCCGGACACTCACTTTCTGAAGGTCTGGATTTATCTATGCTAGGACTCCTAACAGTTACCTATATTCTCTCAGTATCAGGGCCCAGAATGATTATCTAAGAATTTGGCATCAGGAGTTATCACTCTCTATCTTTTATGATGACTTTAATCTCAGTTTAATGTCTGAGAATATGTAGCCCTTCTCATCTTTAATTAATTCATCAGATTAATGCACCTTACCTTGGTAAAATGCCTGCTCCACTGAAGTATGTACTGGGCTTCCTGCTGAAGTTACCCTGCTCTGTACAGAGGAATGCAAAATTGACGGACTGGGAGGTGAATCAGTAACCTCTTCCTGTAGCCCTAAATTTAGTGTACTCTGCTGGACACACAGATACAATGGGTAACTGCTGGTTAAAAATCTGAAATAATTCCAATAATCTTAGTTTAAAGTCTGGCTTTTTATTGTTCTGTATGAGTTACCAAACTGTTGTTATACAGAGCCATGGTCTTTACATACTCTTCTATCCTACTTCTTTTTGCATTCCTCATTTTACAGTAACCTGGCTTTTCAGAAAGGTATATCCTCCCTTTCTGCGGGCTTTGGGTATCAGCTCATAGGTTCCAGATCAACAATGACATGAACTGAATGTCTCCATCTATACTAATGAGATAAGTAGGACTCTACCTTGGGTTTCATCACTAAATTATGATTATCCATACTGTTTAATTTCTAGCACAGTCTCTTGCACAGTTTTACCTGTGCCAGGAAGCAGTCTCCCAGGGAATGCTCAGACACTTGCCAGCATAGGCAGTAGATTTTTTTCCATTAAGCAGAAGGGGTGAGGCCACCCTGAATGTTGAGGATAAAAGATTTTAGTCACATAGATGCTATGTTGTGCTTCTTGTCCTCTGGTCTACAGAATGAGCCTTTTCCTGTTAAATAAGTAATTAGTGTAGCTATAGCCAATAATTCTGTGAAAATGTAAACTTTTTTTTCTGGGCTACTCACATATCTTCACAAGGGCATGAAGCTCCATGAAGGTTACTACTCAGGCGCTGCTCCAGACTTGTGCTGAATTAATGTATTATGTACTGCTGAGTCTGAAGCAGTAAATCCTATTCAAAGGCAGGATGGGAGTACACTGCAGAACAGTGAGGGAGGATAATGTGAAAACACATAAGTAGATCTGGAGGGATGAGCCTGAGTTTGGCACGAAGCTAGAACAAGCAAAACTGACTAGTTCCTGCAGGGCCACTTAATTATCTTCAGACTACTCCGCAGTACTTCCTCTACACAAAATAAATTGCTGAGAAGTTGTGCTGACTCAGCAGTGAGCTGATACAGGTGGCTAGGCCTTACTAGCTCAGATTTGTTAGTGTGCAAGCAGCCGTACTGCTTCTGGACACAAGATGGCCTGAGCCAGCAACTCTGTCAGTCTGTAGCCTGCCCATCACAGAGCCAGCTCATATTATTCCACCTATGAAGCAGTTAATCTGCAACACAGATAAAGTAGCCAGATAAATAAACATATTTTAAATTTTTTTACTTGTTGCTCTTTTTTAATGCTTCCCTTGAAAAAAAGAAAAATGATACGTTTCCGAATTAAACTGAACAAAGATTTTTCTTTAAGCAAAAGTATATTAAAAACAAGCAAATGATGAAAAATGAATTTCTCATTTCTCAATTACATTAATTATTATACTGAAACCAGCTTGGAAAAATTAACTTTTATTGTAGATGTTGCACGTATGCCATCAGAATCTCAAAAATAATAATTAAGAAAATGCACATATTAGGCCTGAGCGAGATACAGAACTGGTGAGACCAACATTCATTGAAAAGTAAGGGTGTTCCTTTGGCTCCAGAGAAGTGTAAGAGAGTGTATATTCCTGCTCTAGCTATTGTTAATATGGCAGGAAAAAGAACTGGAAATTAGGATGCCACTTTACTTCACAGTCTTTCAGTGTTTAAAGCTAGTTATAGATATTGCATCTACATATTAAGTTTTAAACAGCCCTCAAATGACTCTGTAGATTCCTAGAAAGTTAAATTACAGAAATATGTTAAAAAATGTAAAATAAGAAGCAGTTCTGTATGTCACACTTTCAAGAATTGATTTGAATGTTTTACCTGTACTGTGATTTGTTCAACAAGATAATTTACTTAGCATTACCTTACAATTGTAACATTCTGAAAATAACAATTTTGTTTTTATTGCTGTTGTTTAGATTTCATGAATATAAAGTCACAGAAGCTTTGGTTGGACTGCTCTCCGATCAACCTGAAGAAGTTCTTGTAAATATCATTGGAGCACTGGCAGAATGTTGCCAAGAACCAGTAAATCGATCTATTATCCGTAAATGTGGTGGAATACCACCCCTAGTGAAGTTACTTACTGGAACTAATCAGGCATTACTTGTGAATGTCACGAAAGCATTGGGAGCTTGTGCAACAGAACCTGAAAATATGATGTAAGCTATTCATAGTTTTAAATATTGCAAAAAAAAAAAAATAATTATGGCAGAAACATTGATAATATTTTTGGGTAAACATGAAAGGTTCTAATGTGATGACAGCTAAAAAACTGTTACAAAATATTAAAAAATATGTATCTCAGTAATCAGATATCACAGAAACAATGAGGTTGTAAGGGACCTATTCTGAGCATCTATTTCAGCCCTCCTGCTCAAGCACAGTCAGCTAAAACGGGTTGCCTAGGACCACATCCAATCAGGTGATGAATATCTTTGTGGACAGAGACTCAGCAGCTTCTCTGGGCAACCTGCTCCAGTTTTTGAACTTCCTTACTGCAAAACAGTTTTTATTCTCATGTTCAAATGGAATTTGATGGCATTGCAATCACAGATTAGTTAATTCATGTAGTAGGGATGTTTGAAAAGATATTTATAGTTGGTATTTTAATCCAGGGAGTTGATGGACTATCTACTGTACTACTGTTCTCATATAATAAATATTTTCCTAAATTAAAGAGAACTATTCCAAAAGAAAGGTGTGCCATTACTGTCAAAAAATATTTTGGAAATTTTTTAAAGCAAGTATTATTTGTATTTTATAAGTTCTGTCCATCTTCATCATTTCTTTTAAGAACTAATACTTTCTTTGGGCACTTTTTTTCCCCTCTTACTACTTTGCAAGACCAAAGAAAAAGACTGCCTTTTTACTGAGAGAATTGCTACTCTCTTTGGTTTTGTTATGTAGATTTGTACAGCTTACAAGGATTCTTGATCTTTATGATTAAACATTCCAGTTAAAAGTTGAGGCGGGCATTTACTCTGCTTACTGCTCGCTGGCAGGGACATTTACCTCAAGATTCTCAGCATATTTCCCTCCTTACACATATAGAGGATCAGAAAGAGAGTTTTAGTAAGCTCCTCCTGTTCTGATTTGCATAATTCACTTGATATTCATATAGCAGTACAGGGAATTCTTTTCCTGAATAGGGTTTTTGTTTTCATGTTTTGGCTGTCACCCAGTGGCAAAAGGCTAGATGGTACACAACTGTAAACATGAGTTGTGTGAACTGTTCACCATGTAGCATAAAAGTGCATGTAAATGAAAATATCTTCACTACGTATCTCAAATGAGGAATACTACACTTCTAACTTTCCAGGAATGTGTTAAAATTAACACTGTAAATCAACTGAGAAATTCAAAAGCCAATGAATATAAATTGATATCATGAAATCTCAGACTCAGGACTGTCACTTGTATTATCCAGTTTGGATAGCTTCACACTGGAATGTGGTCAGTGTAAGCACCAAAAATAACACAAGTTGCTGCTAAAATTGTGATAAAACAAAGTCCAGTTTGTTTTTCAGGAGGAGAGAGTACAGGTTCAGGAGGAGAGAGTACAGGAGAGTACAGGAAATTTCAAAGTTTGCCAAGAGTTGGTGAAGGATTCAAATGTTGAATTCAGTTCATATGAAAAATTTCTCTGCTGAAGGTTCTCAACATTTAAAAAGTTTTGTTTGTTTTTTAAATATTTTATACCATTAATCAACAAGGAAGATCTTAGTCCAGGAGCATACTATGCTCATGTTAGCAATTTCTGTGTAATATAAGTAAGATTGTGACATTTGCTGGAAGTATTGTGCCAGTGGAAGTTCAGACTTGTAGCACTAGAAAAGATAATGCTATCTCTGTCATCTCTGTCATAAATATGATTGAATTAGGTGAGGACAACTTTGATCCTGATCCAGAAAAATGTTTAAACAATCCTTAGTTCAAATACTGATTGGAGTTGAGTCATTCATACTTAGCTCCTCTTGGGAAGAAGTATCTTGTGTTGGTAAATAGTCAGTACTCTGCTTGATTTATGAAGAAAGACTTCTGGATCTTTTTTCATTAATTCAATATGGAAAAAAATATTTGTATTTTCTGAAATTACAGGAATGCATTATTAAAAATTTCTTGAAAGTGCAGGGATTTGGAGTGGTTTAAAATCTTGTTTGGGTGTTTTTACTGAAGTCATCCTTACTCTGTGAACATGTATGCGTTATTGTGTGGTTTGTGATCATGCTATTCTAATATGTTACATTATTTCTAAATTTTCAGTTTAAATAATGATTTACAGTTGTTTTGGAGCTGAGTATGTAAAATAAGCTGTATTAAAATCAGCAGGTTTTAAAAATTAACAATTAATCAGTTTAACCAATGTTTTAAGCAAAACGTTATTGTTTTGAAAATGAAGCTTTTTAAGCAGCTTGCACAAAAATGTTTCAAATAAAGTCCCCGGTTATTGTAGACAGAGTTCATGTCCTTAACTATTTTTTTTCTCTTTCAAATAATGGTAGGATTGTGTGCATGAATGATTTTAAAATTAGTTTTGAAATTTCTTGACAAATATATTTATAGTGAACACAACTTAGATGTTTTATGTGGTGTTTTTTAGAAGTAAGCTGTCTTTTATTTCTCTTGTTTTGTATTTACTATTAAAGATGTAGACTTCCATATATACAATGGAATTTTTACTTTTGAAGTTAAAAAATCAAGGTATACTTCCTCCCACAAGGAAGGTCCAGGCCCTGAAAGCTGTTGCTGCTCTTCACCTTCCCTTGGCGCCCTATCTACAGGC